>JAJJLH010000399.1:0-18074 GCA_023806865.1 Isotricha sp. YL-2021a
TTCATACATTCTTTTTGATGCTTCTTTAATATGTTTTTTGTTTTAAATGTTAATTTTTATATTTTTATTTGAAAAAAAATAATTAATAATATTATATTTAAATATTAAAAAATATTAAAAAAAAAAACAATAATGAAAAAAAATAATATTATTTAAATATAAAATATAAATTTATTTTAATAAATTTCAAAACTTAAAAAAATATAAATAAAAAAAAAATATGAGCAATAAAAATGAAGAAGAAGAAGAACCAAGTCCCGAATTACTTCAAATAAATCAAAACCAAAATTATCAAATAGAAAATCCAAATTTTGAAATAGAACAAAATTATATTCAAAATATTCAAAATTCATCAAAAACAAAAATAACAGAAAATAAAAATAACTCATCAAGAATAAAAACAAATACAAATATAAACACATCAAAAATATCAAAAAATTCTTATATTCCACAAAATAAATTTGAAAATCACAATATTCAAAATTTAACATATGCTTTAATGAAAGATTATTCTCAATTACATATAAATAAAGATGAAGATTTTATGGAAAGAATGAAATTTGATATTTATAAAAGACAAATTAGAGATGATAGAATAAATAAATTAATTGAACAAAATAAAATGAAAATTAATGAAGAAGAAAGAATTAAAGCTTTTAATAGATTAATTGAAGATGCAAATAGGAGAATTGAGGCTCAAGAAAATTTAGAAATTATGAAAAATAAATTAGAAGATGATTTAATTAATCCTAATACTAAAAAATATAATGATATTGAATGGAAAGAAATTTATCAAAAAAGATTTGAAAATTATAATAATAAAGTAAATGAAAAAATTGAAAAATTAAAAAAAGAAAAAAATGATAAAATTAAAAAAAAAGAAGAAGAAGAAATTAAATTATGTCCTATTAAAAAAGCTTCAAAAAAACATATTAAAGAAGCATCAAAAAGAATGTATGAAGAAGCAATTAAAAGAAAATTAAAAATGGATGAAAAAAAAGATAGAATAAATAATATTGAAAATGATACTAATAAATATAAAAAAACAATAAAAAGTGAAGCTTATAGTTTTTTAGATGATGATAATGAAATTTCTCAAAAAAAAAATTTTAATTATAATCAAAGATTTAGTAAAAAAAAAGGACAATCTGTTACAGAATTTAATAATCAAAGATTTGATATTAGAAATAAACCAAAAATTTTTAATGATTATAATAGACCATTATATGGTAATTATAATAAAAATAAAAAAATTAATAATTTTAATGATTATAATTATTATAATTTAAATAAAAATTATTTTGAAGAAAATAAGGATAATGAAAATAATAATGAAAATAATGAATTTGCTTATGATAATAATAATAATAATAATGAAAATAATCAAATAATAAAAAATAATGAAAAAAATAATTTTGATGAATATGAAGAAAAAGAAATAAAAAATATTCCAAAACCAATTGGAATGGCAAAAGAATTAATGTTAAATGAAATTGGTAATAATATAAATAAAAAAAAATTAGAAGAAGTTGCTTTAAAAAAATTAAGTCAAAGAAATGATAATGTTATTAATGGTAATGATAATGAAAATAATGATGCATTTTCTTATAATACAAATAATATTAATTCTAATGAAGCTAGTAAAATTGTTCAACATTTTTTTTCTAATAATCTTAATCATTAATCAATAATTTTTTTAATTTAGAAAATTTTATTTATTACAAATATTAAATTTAATTTTTTGAAAAAAAAATTATAATTAAATCTTTATATATATATTTATAACACTTTTATCTTTTATAATTCATATGTTACTTTATATTATTATTATGAAGAGATATATTTTCAGAACTATTATTATTTTTTTTAGTAGTTAAATTTGAAAAATGAATTAAAGAATCTAATTTTTTAGTTTTATTTTTTTTTTTTTTATTTGAATTAGTTTTTAAATGTGTATAATTAGGACTTATAATAGGTTTATAATTTGATTCAATAACACATTCAAATATTTCATCTAATTGCTCTAATTTAATTTCATTTTTATCATTTCTTTTCTATATATCATAAATAATTTTACTTTTTATAAATACATATTCCCATTTTAATTATCATTTATATATTAATATAATTTCAAATATAAAAATAAAAAAAACCAAAAAAAAAAAAATACCAAAAAATTAAAAAAGAGACATTTAAAAATCAAAAAATATATTTTTTTATTAATATTATTAATTTATCCCATCATCATCAGTAACTTCCCTTAATTTAAACTTTTCATTACACTTAACCATAATAGTAAAAGGTCCATAAACATCCTTAGCATAAGTACAAGGCATAAGAACATAACCTTTAGGATCAGCTCTCTTTTCACTAAATTTCATACAAACAGTATCTTTAGGCCTAAAATCAATTAAATCCATATTAACACATAATTTACTCCATTTCCCATCTCTTTCATTTTTAAAAATATAACAACTCATCATAGAATTAATCATACTTTGACTTAATCTTCTTTTCCAAATAGAATTCATTCTGGAAATAATAACTTCAAATTCTAAATTTTTAATCCAATCCTTAGCTTCAAATTCCAAAATATATTTTGGATTATCTAAAAATGAAACTATTTTCTTATATTCATCAGTATTGAATTTAGGTTTAAATTCTTCTTGTGTCATTAAACTACCACCAGCATTATTTTCATTCCATTCTCCAGATAAGGAAGAACAAGTTTCATTATATAAAGGATAAATATCTACTATTTTATTAGAAAATATTTTCATTTCATAATCAAAAGAAGCATTTTTATCACTTAATGTAGGAATTAATATCATTGGAGAATCTAATTTACTTAATGTAACTTGTACTGAAGCACAATATGTATTATTATATGATGATTCATATACTAATTCTGATTGATTTATTGATAATTTTGGAAGAATTCTTCCTAAGTCAATTTCTCTATTTGTTAATATTTTATTTGTACTATTTATTATTCTTTCTATTGGTTCTAATTTCTTTTTTTCTTTTACTACAATTGCATGTTTTTCTGCTTTATTTTTTATTAAAGTTTCCTTATCTTCATCAAAATATGATGGTTTTGTTATTATTAAACCAACTTTTGTTTCCTCATTTGCAAAATGACCTGTTGTTTTTCTTAATATAATTTTACATCTTACATTACCATTAAATTTTATCATATATTGAGGATTGTTTGGCCAATGTGGATTTTCTACATATTTTTTCTTATGAATTAAATAACGAGGTCCTCCTGATAAAATATTATTTACCCATGATCCGTTTATTTTTGTTTCAAATGGTCTTTTTAATTCATTTATATAAATGTCTTCATTTGCAAATATACGTAACCAATAATTTGCATCTGGATGATATGGTTTGAAAATTCTTTGATTACCTTTTTTTTCTATTTCATATTTTGCTGTAAATTCAAGATATGGTATTAAATTTACATATAAACGATCTTTACTTAATGATAATTTTTTCATATTTTGAGAATTGTATTTTCTTATTATTTCTCTGAAATCAATATTCATTACAATTTCTCTTCTATTTCCATCATCTTTATCATTTATTGCTTTTTTAATTAATTTCCTATCATCGAGATCCCATATTCTACTATATCTTCCTTTAGTTAAAACAATCATAAAATTAATTTTAACATAATTCCCATTATTCATTTTTTGATCTTTTTGCATTAAAGAAATAATAATTTTAGTAGAATGTCTAACTTCAATTTTATATTGTGGATTTAAGAAAAATGCTTCTTCAGTATCAGTAATAATATCTCTTTTAAAATCACATTGAATAGTAATTTCAGGTTTAGGTTGTTGTGGAATTTGAACAGCAACTTGAGCTTTATTAGGAGGAGATTTAGGACCAGTTGTACTTTTATCACTAGTACTAACAATAGTAGGTTTCTTCATATTTGCTGATACTTTAGATTTAGGCATAATGGATACTGCTGTTCCAGAAGCTAAATTAGATCCTAAATGACCAGGAGCTCTCATTGTAGTTTTATTTTGAACTGTTATTTTCTGTTCTGGAAACCATGGGTCAGTAGCTTGAGGTGAACCACCTGAACTTTCCCCAGCCCATAAACCTGGTATTGTATAACTTGCCCATTCTTCAGGGAAAATTCTACAGTAATATAATGTATTATATGATACTATGAAATCATCAAATAACATCCAAAATGTACCATCTGTTGTTGATACTGTATATTCTAATTTTTCTGTTAGTTTCTTATTTGCTTCCCATGTTTCATCTTCTGGACCATATTTATGAAGGAATTTACCTTTATCCCAGTGATTACAAAGGAATATTAATTTCAAATTTTCATATTCAGCAATATTTAAAATAGTATAAATAGTATTAGAAAGTATTTGTTCTTCTTCACCACCATCTTTATCACTTACAGATTCATTTAATTCTTCTTTTATTTTATCTTCATCATATTTCATACATCCAATTAAATAACCTTGAGCAATACATCTAGTAATTTCATCAAAATAAAATTTCTTAACTTTATCATCAATATTATTATTACTATCTTTAGGAATTTTAATCATTTTACTCCATCCTCCGGTAAAATCTACTAAAAAATCTTTTAACAAAGCATCATTCAAAACAGAATAACTTCCAAATAATTTAGCATAAGCTTTTTCAAATAAACTAATCCAAAAAGGACTTTTAGGAGTTAATGCTCTACTTAAAGAATACTCTCCTCTTTGATGAGCAGGTAATCTAGTATCAATAGTAACAGGTTTCCATTCTCCATCAACGAAAAATTGAAACCCACAAAATCCAGCTTTTAAATTTTCATTAACATGTTCATAATCAAGAACCAAATCAGTAAAATATTCATTATATTTTTGAAAAAGCATTAAAACAGCACCAATGAAGAATTTATCATTTAAAATTCCTCTAGTAATTTTAAATTCATGTTCAATATTATAATTATTATTAGGATGTGGTTCAACAGAAAAAAAAACAATACCATCTTCATCAATCGCAGGTCTTTCAAATTCTATTTCAAACTCTCCATCAGGATTTTCTCTTTCACTACAAAAGATACTTTGATCACAAGGAAAATCAGAATCTTCAAATAATTCACCATTTTTTTCGAAATTATTTCTTAATTGTTGATAATAAGAATAAATACTTGTATTAGGAGTCATTGGTGGTTTATTTTTAATTTCAGTATCACTATTTTGTCCTTCTACTATATCATTTTCACTTCCACTTCCTTCTATATTTTTTCTCATCATTGATGAATTTTCAAAAATTGTTGTTGAATTGTCATTTTTACTCATTTCATTTTTTGGAGGATTATTTTGAGTATTTTGATTATTTTGTTGTGGAGATGGTTCGTCTGGATGCTTTTCTAAAAAATCTTTTTTTAATATTCTCGTGTTACGACGAGAATTTTCATGAGATTTGTTTTGCTCTTTTGTTATTTGGATGTTAAATTTAAAATTTGATGTTGTTGTTCTGTTTTTTACAAAATCTACATTTACTTGGAAAGAATCGTTCTGGTCTTCTATGTCAGAAAAATGATCTTGTTTATCTTGTTTTTTTGATTCTTCTGATATTGTTTTATTACCTTCATTTTCCATTTTATTTTATATTTTTTTTAAATTAAATTTTTTTTTATTTTTTTTTTTTTTTTTTTTTTTTTTTGAGTTTTTTTTCTTTTTTTTATTTTTTAGTGTTTATTGTTATTTTTTTTTTTTTTTTATTATATATAGTTAATTTTATATAAAAGTTTATTTTTAATGAAAAAAAAAAAATAATAATTATAATATAAAAATATATATTTTTTATCCTAAAATAAAATGACTTTGTAATTGATCGTTAAAACCAGGATAAAAATATCTTTTTATCCTTTCATTATTTTGAATATTTCTAAAACTTCTTTTTCCTTTTCTAAAATAATTTTCTGAATCATTAAATTGATTTTGATTATAAAAATCATTATTTTTATTTCTTTGAATTCTAAATTGTCTTTTACTTTCAACTTTTGGTTCATTATCAACATTTCTAGTTTCAGAATTAGGTAAACAAATAATTTTTGACATATAATCATTTTCTAATTTTTTATCAATAGATTCTTTATATAAAGGATTAATTTTTTTTTCTTGAATTTTTCTTTTAATTCCTCCTGGTAAAGAATAAATTTGAGTTGTTGTTTTATATTCTTCAAATTTTGATTCTCCTTTTTCTCTTTTATATTTTTGTTTTAAATCTAATTCATCATATGATAATTTAAAATTATCATTTTGATTTTTATTTCCTTTTAATTCTCTTCTTTCTCTTTGAGAATTATTATAACTTATTAAAGGATTAAATGAATTTGGAGTTAATAATCCACTACTTTTATTTTTTTCAAATGATAATTTATGAAATTTTGATTTGTCTTTTATATTATCTATTTCTTCTGTTCTTAATGATGGAATTAATGTTCTTTTTGAATCTGGTTGAATTTTTAATTTTCTATGTGATTGATATGGAGATATTATATTTGGTTTTTTAAAAATTTCAAATTCAGAATTTTTTATTAGTTTTATTTTATCAATTTTTGAATTTGATGATTTTGGTCTTGAAAATTTTTCTGAGGAAATTGTGTTATATTTATTTGAATTTATACTCATTTTTTTTTTTACGAATATTTTTTTTTTTATTTGAATAATAAATTTAGTTATTTTGGGATTAATTTTTTATTATTTATTTAATTTTATTTTTAAAAATTTTTTATATATAATTTGATTTTTAATTTTTATATTATATATTTAATTTATGAAAGTCGAAAAAGAAATAATTCCGAATAATCTTTTCAATCATAATAAAAACTTTATTCCAAAACCTCGTCCCTTTTCAAAAAGTGAAAATAAAATGAATCTCTTATTATTTAATAGACCTCATAGAAATAATTTAATTCGAATTTCTGAAAAGGAACAAATTGAATTTATAAATCAAAAAATACAATTTAATAAAAATGAAAGGCCAAAATCTCATAAAGATGAATTAAAAGAAATAAAACTTCCAAAAATAAAATCAAATCATCAAAAAATAAAAATAAAATCACAAAATAAAGAAATTAATCAAATAGAATCAAATTTATTATCTGAAAAAAAAACTGAAATAAATGAAAAAAATGATAAAAATGAAAAATATGAAAAAATAGAAAAAAAAATTGAAAAAAAAGAAAAAAATGAAAAAAATGAAAAAAAAAAAGAAAAAAAAGAGAAAAAAAAAAGACTAAAACTAAAAATAAACTCAGAATTAGAAAATGAAAACTTATATAAAAACAATATAAGATACAACCAATACATAAAAGAATATTACAAATGTGAAAACCAAAATTCAAATTTTCGAAAAGAAATGGAAGACATAACATACACAAATATAAATTTTATTGAAAATAAAAATCATTCAATTTCTCTATTTGCAATTTACGATGGTCACAATGGAAAATTTGTATCAGAATATTTAAATAAAAACATACCAAAAATTTTATATTCAAAAATAGAAAAAAATGATTATCAAATAGAAAAAAGTATAATAGAAACTTTTAAAGAAATAAATATAAATTTAGAAAAAATTCCAAATGCAAAAGAAACAGGATCAACAGCGACTTTAATAATAATTGATAATAATATCTTTTATTGTGCTAATGTTGGTGATAGTCAATGTTATTATATTACAAAAGAAAAAATTATTCAAATGACAAATTTACATAATTGTAAAAATGAAAAAGAAATTGAAAGAGTAAAAAAAAATAAAGGATTAATTTTTCAAAATAGAGTTTTTGGTTCTTTAAGTTTAACTAGATCAATTGGTGATAATGATTTTAAAGAATTTGGTGTTTCTGGTATTCCAAATATAAAAAAAGAAATTTTAAATGATAATTATAGTCAATTTATTATTTTAGGAAGTGATGGGGTTTGGGATGTTATTAATGAAAGTTTTTTATGGGAGCTTCAAAAGAAAAATCTTTTTTTAAATTCTAAAGATTTTTGTGAAAAAATTGTTAGTTGTTCTATTCAATTTGGTTCAAGAGATAATGTCTCTTGTGTTGTTATTAAAGTGTAAATTGTTATTTAATTAAAATTTTTTTTTATTTTTTTTGGTTTTTTTGATTTTTGTTTTTTGGTGTTTTATTTAAGGTTTTTTATTATTTTAATTTGAAGTGTTTTTTGTAAATAAAAATTTATTTTTATTTTAATTAAATAAATAGTGAGTTATTTAAAAGTTAATTTTTTTTTAATATTATAATATATTTTTTTATAATAGTATCAACATATTATAATTTCAATTTGAATTACCAGAAAATATATACTTTTATATTCACAATTATTTATAAAAAAAATATAAATTCTATGAATCCAAAAATTCAAAATTCATCAAACCATTCTTTAAAATTAAGTAAAATATTATAATTAAAATCGATTTTTTTTTTTTCTCCTCCATCAGAAAATTTTTCAAACTTATATTTTTGTATCAAAGGTAGAAAAAGAGTTCTTTTATTTTTCAAATTCCCATCTTCATTTTGTATATTAGCCTTAGGAATATAAGGAGCTTTCATTTGAAAAGAACTTAACTTTTTCCAATCAAAACCTTTATAAAAACTACAAGCTTGAATTTTTTGTAAAGTACACAATCTTTCAGTTGGTTTTTTACTAAGTAACATAGAAATAAAACAATTTAAATCATCAATATTATTTTCAACTTCAGGAAATTCAATATCATTATGAATAATATTATGATAAATTTCCATAATATCTTTATTTTCATTATTAAAAGGATATATACCATAATAAACAATATACATACAAATACCAAAAGACCAATAATCAGCAGGGAAAGAATAACCATTTCCAACAATTAATTCAGGAGCCATGAATGCTGGTGTGCCAATTACAGTATAAGTAAAATCTTTTATTATTTTTGAAGTACCAAAATCAGTTAATTTAATGTAACCATGATTATTTATTAAAATATTTGCTGGTTTTATATCTCTGTGAATAATACTATTTTTACCTAAGTAATCTAAAATTAATGATATACATCCTCCTATAAATTTAGTTTCTTTTATATTTTTATATATTTTTTTATTTATTATATAATCTTCTAAATTACCACATTGTATATATTCCATAAGGAAAAAACATAAATTATCTGTTTTTAATGTTTTAACTAATTTTACTATTAAAGGATAATCTAATGATAAAAGGATTTTTTTTTCTGTTAACATATATTGAGATAATTTAGTATCTGAATCAATAAAAGATTTTGGTATACATTTTATTGCATATAAACTTATACAATTATGTACTAAACATACTGTACCAAAACGACCTCTTCCTAAAAAAGCTAAATGATATAAATCATTTAATTCTACTTGTGTGTCTTCTAAACACATTTTTTTTTTAATGAAATCATTCATATTTTCATCACTTAGAAAATTTAAAAATTTTTCTTTTGTTAATGTATAACATTGAACTTCATCTTTTGATTTATATGATACATCACTTTTTTCTTCATTTAATAATGAAATTTCACCAAAACAATTTCCTTTATCTAATTCACGAATAAATTTTCCATTTTTTGTTACTAAAACTCTACCATGTGATATAACATAAAAAAAATTTACAAAGGTATTTTCTTTTATAATAAATGAATTTTTTTGATATTTTTGTTTTTGCATTAATTTACATATTTCTAATATTCGATTTTCATTAATATGTTTAAATAAATACATTTTTGATAATTTATTTGCTCTTTTAAAAAAATCTAAAGATGAATTTTTTGATAAAAATTGTAATTTTTCTCTAAAATCTTTCCATTTACATTCAAGAACTAAAATACTATCATCATTAATATCATATGCTAAATATGTATCTTCCATTATTTCATTTGATTTTATTATTTCATCACCAAATAAACATCCTTCATTTGATACAATCATTCTATCTTCTTTATTTATTAAAGTTCCTGATAAAATTAAAATTGCTTTTTTATTTTCTTCTTCTTTTAAATTTTCACCATAAACTAATTCTTCATTTTTATATACTTTAATTTTAAATAAATTAAAAAAATCTTTATAATAACATTCCATAAGTAAATTTTTAAAAAAAGAATTTTTCAAAATAGCATTTTTGAAAATAGAAAATAATATAATTTCAGTATAATTATTTCCAATACTACTAATTAACATATCTTGAGTAATAATATAAACAGAAGTAAAATCACTTGCAATAATATCATATTCATTACTTTTATTAATTTTCATAATAACTTCTTTTTCTCCAAAATAATCTTTAGGATAAATAGACCTTCTTCCATTATTATTAATAATTTCAAGAGCTCCACTTTTAACTAAATAAATTTTTTTTAAATCTTCTCCTAAATTTTTTTTTTTAGTAAAAACAGTTTCATTTTTTTCATATTCTTCAACTTGAATTAAAGAAGCTAAATTTAATTTAACAACAGGATTAATATAATCTAACCAAATATTTCCTTTTAAAAAATAAGTAATTTGTTCAATTGAATGTTTAGAAAAATTTTTACTAATTTCTCTATAAAAACTACCAATAATTACAATAAATTCAATTTTAGTAATTGATTTCGCAGTTTCAGTTCTTAAAATTTCAGGATAAATTAAAGCCAATTCACCAAAACAATCTCCACTTTGTAATATAATTTTATTATTTGAATTTTTACTTGTTATTTCAACTTTACCATTTATAATTAAAAAAAAGGATTGTCCAATTTCATTTTCATTATAAATAATACAATCTTCATCAATTTGATAACCAATAGAATTATCTAATATAATTTTTAACATTTTATCATCAAAATGTCTAAATAAAAAATGTTTTTTTAACATTAAAATTTGATTTTCTTCTTCTTTAGAAATTCCTTTTTCTTCTTCAAAATTATGATTTTGAGTATCAATTAATTTATCAACAATAGAACTATCATTATCATTATTAACTAAAGAAAAATATCTTTTATTATGTAAATTAATATTATTAATTTGCATCATTGAAAAACCATTTGGTTGATATTGATAATGATAAACATTTGATAAATTCATTGATGAAGATCTCATTGATTGAGCTAAATCATAAGTTATCATTTTTTCAGCTGATAAAAAAAGATTATTTTTATTATTTTTATTATTTAATGTTTTATTTTTTGATTTTGTTGATGGAATTCTTACTAATGGTCTTGATAAACCTAATTTTTTACTTGAACAATTTATTGAATTGTATGTTGTCACTTCTGCTAAATTTATTCTAATGTTATTTGTGTTTGTGTGAACTAAAGGCTCATTTTGAGATATTACAACATCTGTTAATATTATGTTTTTTTTACTACATAATGGACAATTACCCATTTTTTTATTTTTTTTTTTTTTTTTTTTTTTTTGAAATATATATTTTTTTTTTTAAAAATTTTTTTTTTATTTTTTTTTTTAATGAAAGAAAATATTTCAGAGAAGTTAAAAAGATATAAATTAAAAAATAAATTAGAAAGAATTATATCAAATGCTAATTTGAAACCTTGTTTAGAATATCAAAATAATATTGCTAATTTGAATTTGAAAATGAATGATTATTATGATAGTATTTATTATAAAAATAAAAAAGTAAATGACTCATTAAAATTTTCTTATTCAATGAATAATAAAACAGAAGAAGAAAGAAGAAATACAATAATAAATTATAATTTAAATAATGATATTGATAAAATAAAAGAAACTGATTATGCAATTCAATTAATATTTAAAGAATTATCTTTTAAAGAAATAAAAAAAATTTTTAGTGATCCTGAATTTTATATTACTGAATCATCAATTAGAGAAAAGTTAGATTTTTTTCATAAAGATTTAAAATTATATGAAATATTAATGAAAGAAGAAAAAGAAGGAATTGAAACAGAAAATAAGAAATTAAAGAAATTAATAAATTTAAAAAAAAATCAAATTATAATTAGACAAATAAAAAATAAAATTAAAACTCAATATGAAACAAAATTAAAAGAACAAAAATCAAAAAAAGAAATTAATGAAAAAATAAAACAAGAAAAAAAATTAAATGAAAATATAAGACATAGAAATCAAAATAGAGAAAATTTTATTAATGATTTAATATCAAAATCAAGAAGTAATTTATTTTATAGTTTAAATTCACCAAATAAAATAAAAAATGATTCAACATCAAAAATAAAAATAATTACATCTTTAAGAAAGAAAAATATAAAAAAAATTAATTTAAATACTCATTTTATAAAACCATTATCATTAAATAGAAAAAATCAAAATCAACAATCACAAATTTTTCCTTTATTGACATTAGATAAATTAAAAATTGATAATATGAAATCAACACAAATAAAACAATATTTATTAGAAAAAGATTCTCAAAATTTTCTTAATAAATATTTAAGAAATATAAAAAATATATTTATTGAAAATAATAAAAAAGAAAATTCTTTGCCAAATATTTAATTTTTAATTAAATTGATTTATAAATAATATAAAAATAAAAATAAAAATAAAAAAAAATTAAATAATGACTTCTAATATAAACACAAATGATTATTTTTGGAATAAATTTCCAACATTAGAAATAAATAATATTGAATTTAATTCTGATAAAACTCTTTTAATTTTTTCTACTAATTCAGGATATAGAATTTATGATAGTAAAACTTTTACTTTATTATCAAATATCAATGATAAACAATTACATTTAGGTTCATTAAAAAAAGTTTCAGTTTTTTATTGTTCATATATAATTTGTTTTTTAGCTTCTGATAATAATGATATTTATAAAACTAATCAAATTTTTTTTTATAATGATTTTAATAATAAAATAATGTCTATTATAAATTTTCAAGAAAGAGTTTTTACTTTTTTTTTAACTAAATATTTAATTATTATTTGTTTATGGCATAAAATTCTTATATTTGAATTAACTACTTTAAAATGTATATATCAAATTATTAATATTGATGTTCATGATGATTTAATAACAATATATGAAGATTATAATAATGAAAAAAATTTAAATATTATTCATTTAGGTTTTATTACAACTTTTTTTGAAAAAGAAAATGTAGTTTCTATAAATTCTTTTATAATAAAAAATAATACAATAACTCATTTAAAAAAAAATGGAATTATAACACTTTTTAAAAATATATCAAAAATTTACTTTGATAATAATAATAAATTAATTGTTGTAAGTGAATATGGAAATAAAATTCATATTTATAATATTGATAATAATAATTTATTATATTGTATATATATGGGAAATCAAATATTAAATATAAGTAATTTTTCATTTGATAAAAATGAAATTTTTTTTTTATGTGTATTTGATTTAGATGAAATCAATATATTTAAATTAATTAAAAATGAAAAAGAGAATTTTAATTGTAATTGTATTTTTCATCCTGATAATGAAATTATTAAAAGAAGAAATAGTTCAAATAAATCCTTTTTAAAAGGTTATTTTAAAAGAATATTAAGTGATTGTACTGAACCTTATATTTATTATTCTTTTAATATAAATGGTGATTTTTTTAAATGTTATTTTAATAATTTAAATGATAATGAAATTATTTTAATTTCAAATTATGGAAATGCTATTAAATATAATTTTAATAAAATTCAAAATGAAAATTTAAAAGTTATAAAAGAAATAAAATTATTTGAATAGATTTTATTTTTTTCTTTTTCATAAAGAGTAAATTTAAAAAGAATTTAAAAATATTATATTCTTTATTATAATTCATCATGCATCAAAATCAACATCATAATCATTTCCATTAACATTATTAGGTTTTTCAATAAAAGCTAAATTTTCATTATTATTATTTTCATTATTATTATCTTCATTATTATAATCTTCATTATTATAATCTTCATTATCATTTTCTTTATTTTGTTTAATAATATTATCAAGAAAATTATCATAATCATCTTTTTCAATACTATTTTTATTTAAATCTTCATTATTATAATTATAATTATAATTATTATTATTATTATTATTATTATTGTTTTTATTTTTATCAAATTCATTATCTTTTTCAATTTCAATATTTTCATCATCTTCATCACTTATTCCAATATATTTTTTTAAATATTTATTATTAGGAAAATCATTAGCATTTAAATTAAAATTAATTTTATAAACATAATTTTTATTATATTTTTCAGTATTACTTGGTTTATTATCATATTTATCAATATCATTTTCATTAGAAAAATTTTGATTTCCTTTTATATAATTATTTAAATTAATTATTTCACTTTGTTTTATATTTAAATTACTATTATCTAATTTTGTACCATCTATTAAATTATTAATATAACCATGAGGATAAATTGATTCTTGAATTAATTCATTATAATAAAGAGATGATTGTCTTAAACTTGACATATTTTCTTGAAATTTATTAATTTTACTATTTTTATTTGAAATATTATTTTTATTATCTGTATCTATAATATTACTATTTGAAATAATTGAACTTGGAATATTATTATTTATATCATTTCTTTCAGAAAAAGATATTTTATTCTTTGTATTTCTTTCTTCATAACTATTAGGAATTTCAGTAATAAAACTTTTAACAGAATTAATATCATTTTCTAAATTATTAATTTTTTTTTCAATTAAATCACATCTTCCATTAACTCTATTAAATTCTACTTTATTAGCCAAAGTACTTTTTAAATCATTAATAATTTTTTCTTGATTTCGAACATCATCTTCTAATTTAATTAAATTATTCATAATATCAGGAGAAGATAAATCTCTCATTGAAGGAATAGAATTTGCATTATTCATTGAGTTTTGAATTTGAATAACTCTTAAATTATTATTAATTTCTTTTTTTAAATCTTCAAAAGTTTTATTTATTCTTTCATTCATTTCATTTTCCCATTTTGTTGTTTCATTAAAACCATTTTGAACATCATTTCTTAAAGTATTATGATTATTATTCATTGAATTTATTGTTTCTGGTAAAGATTTTATTTGTTCTATTCCATCATTTATTATTTTAAAATTTTTATCTATATCTTCAAAATTTGTTTCATGAATTTTAACATCTTCTTTTAATTCATCTAATTCTCTTTTATATTGTTCTATTGTTTTTTGAATTATTTCATTATATTTTGTTTGATTAGGAATAAAATTTTTTATTTCTGTTTCTGAAAAATATGATTTTTGTATTGAAGGTTGGAGTTCGAAATTTTTTTTATATTTCAATACATTTATTTGATTATTTATAGAATCAATTTTTCCATTTGTTTCATCTTTGAAAATTTCTAAATTTTGTGTTAATTCATTCATATTATTATTTATTGATGATGTAATATTATTATTTATATCATTAAATTTATCATTATTATCATTTATTAATCTTTCTAATCTGTCTTTTTGTGATTTTGATGATATGTCAATTTGATTTATTTGATTTTTTAATAAGGATATTTGACTATTTGAATTTAAAATTTTATTATTTAATTCATTTACTGTTTTTATTTCTCTTTTTAAATCTTCACCAATACTTTTAAAATTTAATTGATTTTCTATGATTTGTTCATTTGATTCATTGATTATTTTTTTAAATTTATCTATTTCATTTTTTAAATCAATAATATTTTCTTTAAAAGAATCAATTTGTTGTAATCCATTTGAAAATAATGATTTTGTATTTGAATTTTCAATATATAAATTTGATAAATCTTTTTTATTATCTAAATTTTCATTATGAATATTTAAATTCATATTATTAACACTAATATATTTATTATCTAATTCTAAAACTTTTTTATTAAAATCTTCATTTTTATTTTTTAAAATTTGAATTTCATCATTTATATTTTTTGATTGATTTTCAATTACTCTTAATAATTGATCTTGTATCTTATTATATAAATCTGCATTTGTCATATCATAATTATTTGTTTTATTTTGAATATCATTTAATTTAAAAGTCATATCTTTAATAGTAAAATTAATATCTTGAACTTCTAAAATTTTTTTATTCATATCATTAAATTTATTATTTAAATTTTCAACTTCTTGATTTAAAATAATTATTCTATTTTCTAAAGAAGTAATTTTTTTATTATTTTCATCTTGAAATATATTAATCATTTTTTTATTATCTTCAATTTTTTCATCAAGAGAATTAAATTGAGGTTGAATATTTGAACAATTACCAATTTCATTTCTAAAATTTTCCATTAAGAAATTTAATTCACTTTTCATTTTATTTAAATAAGGTTCCATTTCTCTTTCCATTGATTTTCTATTTTTTGTATCAAATGTCTCTATATTTAAATTACCTGAACCATATGTTTTATTAGGAAAATTTGATTTTAAATTATATGATGTTGAATATAAATTATTTCCATTTGATATTTCTTTTTCTAAATCTTTCATTCTTTGATTTTGAAAATATGGAAGATTTTTTTTTATTTGTGTTTCATAAAAGTTTATATTGGAATTTGAATTTGATGTATTTCCTAATTTATATTCAATATGATTTAAATATGAATTATAATCTGACATTTTATTATTTTATATTTTAATTTATATTATTTTTAAAAATTTATATTTATTTTATTTTAAAAACAATAAATTTTATTTTAATTACATTTCTTTTTATTTATATTTTAGTTTTATTAAAATAAATAAATCCAATTTTATTTATTATATAATTAAACTACGTTTAATCCCTAAATTAAAATTGATTAATTTTTGATTCACCATATATTATTAATAATAATAAATCAAACCAATTAATATTAAAATCATTTATATTTACTTCATTAAATAACCAATTTACATTATTTACTTTATTTAATAAATTTGAGAATATTAAATTTTTAATTAATTTAATAATAAATTCAGGGACATAAACACTTTCTTCAATATTAATTTTATTATTTACAAATTGAAATCTTGAATGTTCTAATTGTCTATTACTTATTAAATATTTAGAAAAACTTATGTTATCTTTTAATTGATTTATTGAATTATCATTAATAAATTTAAGGAATATTTTTTCTTTTATTTTTACTTTTTTATATTCTTCAAAAATATTTTTTAATAAAATTTTATTTTTTAATTTCTTTATTTTTATTTTAGGAAATTTTTTTTTTTTTTCATAATAATTACAACCAACAAGTTTCCCAAACACCAAGCGAAAAGACAAAATTGAAACATCCAATATATTTAATGCCAAATTAAAATTATTTATAATTTCATTAAATTGAATTTCTTTATATAAATAATTATTAATTTTCAAATTATGAATGTAAAAACAATTTATCATTAAACATTTTTGATTTTTTAGAAAATAAGAACAATATTTTGTATTTAAAAAAGAAATTTTTAATTTAATATTATTTCTTAAATTAAAATTTTCAAGAGAAATAATTGCAAGTGCTGCTTGATTTACAGTATCAAATTGAATTATTGCATTATTTTCTGAATATAATTTTTTTTCATTTTTAAATAAATAAATATGATTTATATGACCATATTGACCTAAATATTTCTTTTGATTTAGAATTTCTTTTGAAAAAATTTCTAATGGAATGTTTGATATTAAAATAGTGTTTTTTGATATAAATCTTTTTTTTGATAATTTTTTGTTTAATGAAAGAGAGATTTTAATAATTTTATTTTTATTTTGAGACATTTATGGTACTTTTCGATTTTATTTAGTTAATTATTTTGTTAATGTTTATCTAATTTCAGAATTTTTTATAATATTAAAAAGTATTAAAAATATATTTTTTTATATAATATAATTTATAAAAATATTTTTTCGTGAAATATTAATTAAAATTAATAATTTTAAATAAATAATTCTAATTAATTCATTTTATATATTAAATATTTTTCAATTAAATTAAATAATGAATAAAAATAAAGATTTATTATAAAACAATGGGATGGGGATTGGGGATTGGGGATTGGGGATTGGGGATTGGGGATTGGGGATTGGGGATTGGG
>JAJJLH010000400.1:0-18071 GCA_023806865.1 Isotricha sp. YL-2021a
ACATAAAGAAAATTTAGAAGAAGTTGATAATGTAAAAAAAAAGCAAAAAAAACATCATATTTTCAAAATACCAATAAATGAAAAATCAATAAATCAAAATCATTTATTGAATTTTAATAATAATGTAATTAATAATAATACTACAAATAATATTATATTTCCTTTAGATGTTGGAAATGAACAAATTAAAGTTTCAGGAAGTGCTAAAATGGAACAAAAAAAAAAAAGGGATATTTTTACATTTGATGCAGTTATTTGTCAAAAATATGTTGATTCACAATCAAATGATTTTTTAGAAACTTTTTCAAATAATTCTGTTTTCCCAGATGGATATGAATGTATTCAATTAGGTAGAGTTGAAGATAATAAAATAATTAAAAATAAAAAAAAAAAAATTGAAGAAAAAAATAATACTACTGAAGAAACTAATAATAATACAAATACAATTACTAATTCTAATATTAATAATATTAACAATAATATTAATAATAATGAAAAAGACAATAATAAACAAAATAAGGAAGATCCTAATTTTTTTAATAATATTTTTTATAAAAATAATACAAATTCAGTAGGAGATAATTTATCAACACAAAATTTAAATATATCTTTAAAAAATAATGAAACTCCTGAAAATTCAATTAATTTTGAAAAAATTTAATATTTTTCTTTTTCTAAAATATGAATATAATAAATTAGAGAATAATTATGTTTTTTAATTAAAATTTCTAAAAAATATTTTATTTAAGATGATGATCGTAGAAATTAAATAGTATAAATATATAAATTATTATTTTATTGAAAAAAAATAATATTTAAAATAAAAATGTAAAAAATATGAAATTAGTTTTTGAAAATTTATTTGAATATATAAAAATATTTTATTCATTAAATTCAAAGATACTTAAAATCAATTATATTATTTTTATATAAACATTAATTATAAAATAAATAATTAAAATATGTAATAAAAAAAGAACTTATAAATAAATGACTAAATAATTTTTTATTCAAAAATTAAATATTGAATAAAATAATAAAAAATGGAAAAAAAAAGTAAATTTAGCTTTTCCGTAAAAGAAGAATCATCAGAAATTGATAATAGAAAAAAAAATTATCTAATAAACAAATTTAATTTAATAAAAAAAACAATAGAAATAGATGATATAAAAGAATTAATAAATAAGTTAAATTCAACAAACATAGAAAATATAAAAATTGAAACAGCAGAATCAATTTTCAATTTATTAGATAAAAATAAAAAAGGTTCAATTATAACAGATGAGTTTATTCAAGAAGTAATAAAAAGAAATTCAATTAATTCATCATTAAATAATGATATTGATAAGTTTTTTACTGAATTAAATCAAGCAATTTCAACAACAAGTGAAATAATAATTTCAAAATTAAAAAAAATAAAAATTCAAAATTGGTTATTAAATGAAAAAGATGGAATATCAGATATTAATTGGATAATAAATGTTATTACTCAAGAAAATTTATATGATTTAGATACAAATATAATTCAAACTCATTTAAAAAATAAACAAAAACAAGAAGATTTTGCATATTTAATTAAATATTCAGAAATTGAAGACAACACACAAAAATCAAATGATTACAAAAAAATAAGAAAAGAATCTAAAATATATAAAGCAGGAATTCCAATATCTAAACAAAATAATAATACCCAAAAAAAAATAATTAGAAAAATAAATTTAAATGAAATAATATCTCCATCAATAATATCAACACTAAATGATCAAATTAGAAAAATTGACACACCTGAATTTAATATTTTTGAATTAAATGAAATATTAGATAAAAAAACAACTTTTTACATAGCAAATGAAATTTTAGGTAAATTTGAAATAATATATAATGAAATAATACCAAAACCAATATTTAAAAATTTCATAGAAACAATAGTTTCAAATTATGATAGAATAAATGCAATATATCATAATGATTTACATGCAGGTGATGTAATGCAAACATCATATATTATATTAACACAAGGTAATTTAATTGAAAAAATGAAATTAGGTCAATTAGATTCTTTTAGTTTATTAATTGCTTGTTTATGTCATGATTACAAACATCCAGGTCAAAATAATTTATATCAAATAAATGCAAAAACTAAATATGCAATGAGATATAATGATATAAGTGTTTTAGAAAATTATCATGTTAGTCAAACTTTTAAATTAATTCAAAAAGATGAATATAATATTTTTTGTAATTTTTCACCTGAAGAATATAGAATTAGTAGAAGAAGAATGATTGATAATATTTTATCAACTGATATGACAAATCATCAAAAAGTTTTAAGTGCTATTAAAATAAAAATGGATAATTATGATATTAAAAAAGGAAAAAATTTTGAAAAAATATTCCAAGAACAAATTGATGATTTAGGAAAATTATTTGAAAATCAACAATGTATTTTAAATATGATTATTCATTTTTCTGATATTTCAAATCCTGCTAAACCAAATAAAATTTCTACTGAATGGACTAAAAGAGTTTATGAGGAATTTTTTATTCAAGGGGATTTAGAAAAAAAAAAAGGTTTGAGAGTTTCTATGTTTTGTGATAGGGAAACTACTAATATTAATAAAGCTATGATTGGTTTTATTAATTTTGTTGTTTTACCTTCTATTAATATTATTGTTAATTTAGTTAATGAAATTAAAATTTTTAAAGATTATTGTAAATTTAATTTAAAAAAACATCAAATTGGGTTAAAAAATGATGAAAAAAAAGAAAAAAAAAATAAGATATAATAATAATATTTTTTAATTATCATTTTTGTAAATATAATATTAATAATTTAAATTAGGTTTTGTTGATTTAATAAAAGTAATAGTATAAAAATGACTTATATAAAATTTTTAATTTTTTTTTATTTAAATTATTATTTATTTATTTAATTTAAAAATGCAACAAATTTTATCATCTGGAAATCCTTTTCTTGATAAAATATTAAATGATGGTTTTCAATTAGGAAGTATAATTTTATTAATTGAAGATTCACCAACAAAAATTTATCATTCCCTTATTAAATATGATATTGCTGAAGGGGTTGTAAATGAAAATAAAATATTTTTCTATTATAATAATAAACAAATATTAAATGATATAATAAATTATTTACCTTATCAATCAACTCAAGTTGAAAATATTTTAAATAGTAAAAGTAAAGTTGATAATACAAATGATAATGGAATGAAAATTGCTTGGAGATATGATAATATAAATTATACAAATTTAATTGGAGATATTAGTAAAAAAATTAAATATATATTTGATTTATCAAGGAATTTACAAGAGAATTTTACTAAAAAAAATTTAATAGAAACAATAGAAATTAATAATTCAGATTCTTTAGATTTTTTAAAAAAATTAATATCAGATTATCAAAATTATGCAGAGAAATTCACAGAAGAAGATAAAAATAAATATTGTAGAATAATAATCCCAAATTTATTTCAATATATTCAAAATTCTGAAATTAAAATAAATGAAATAGAAATATTTTTAAATATTTTAAAAAATATTTCAAGAAGTATAAACGGGCATATTTTAATAACAATAAATAGGCAAATTTTAAATTCAAAAATAGTAAAAAATTTAGAATATATTTCAGATTATGTACTCTCAATAAGAAGTTTATTAATGGTTGAAAATAAAGATAAAGTTGGTAATTATGATGGAATATTATATATTGAAAAAAGACCTATGATTAATTCATTAAAACCAATTGATATTGAAACAGATATGTTTGGTATTTTAAAAGATAAAAGAAAAATTATTATTGAAAAAGTTGATATTGGAGTTGAAATTGATAGAAATACAAAAGTAAAAGAAAGTGATTTAAAAAATGGTGATAAAAATCAAAAATATGATTTTTAAATTAAAAAAAAAAATATATACACATAATAAAAAAAAACATAAAAATAAATAAAAAAATAAACAAAAAAATAAAAAAAATCCAATTAAATTAACTCAAATTTGACCTTAAATAAAAATTAACCGAAATGAAAATAAAATATCTAAATTTAATTATTTTCCTTTAATTCGGTACCTTCTTCACCTTCTTTTTCCTTTTTATCAAATTTAATATGAATATCTTCAGTAGCTTCAGGTCCAACTTTAGTTTCAGTTTTTTCAAGTAATTCCTCTCCTTTATCTTTTCTAAAGCAAATAGCTAAAATGACCATAAAGACACCAATATAACCATACACCATAAACATTTTCATACAAAAATGAGTATCATAATCTTTCATTTTATCATTAACAAGACCATATATAATAGGAGCAGGAACAGAAGCAAAAATAGCACTAAAGAAGCTAGTAATAATACTAGATGATGCTTTAGATTCTGGTGCTATTGAACCATTCATAATTCCTGCAAGTGCTGGTAAGACTGCACTACCGAAAATTTGGAATAAACCAGCACAAATGAGGAAATGCCACCAGACATTTAAAAATGGTGCTGGTGTGAATGTACCTACTGCAAATATGTAGAAACAAAGAAGAATATACATTGAGTTTTTATTTTTGTAACCACCTACTCTTGAAGTGAAGAAACCACTAATTTCACTTCCTATGAATGGATTACCTACTATCATTAATACATATATTATTGTCTTTGGAGTTTTATTTGCATATCCAAGAACGTCTGTTACATATGTTGGGATAAAGAATTGAAGGATTGAACGTATTGCTAAAAGAACACATCTTGCTACAAGTAATGTAACATATACACCATTTGATAATACTGTTCCATGTTTATGCCAGAAATCTAAATCTCTTTCATCTTCTTTACTTTCTCTAATATTGTAAATTGAATAATATTCAACTTTTGATGGTCTAATCAAATCCTCACCTTCTTTACCTCTAATAGCAATTAATTTACTAGAAAAGTAAATAGAAGGAATAAACATGAATAAAAATCCAACAACACCACACATAATAGCATTAAACCAGAAACCTAATCTCCAATTTTCACTTCCAAAATATAAATCAATAAGGAATCCACTAGCTCTTCCCCAAGGTCCAGTAATACTCATTAATTTCTTCATAAAACTTAAATGTTTCTGAACACCAAATTGTTCAACCCACATAGGAGCATAAATAACAGGGAAAATATGACCAATACCACTAATCATTCTAATAAACAAAAGAAACATTCCATCATGTGAAGTACAAAACACACCTACAGTGTAAGCTTTAATGAAGCATCCAAGTATCATTAAATATTTTCTATTAACAACATTCATAACTGCACCAAACATTATAGCACCCATAATTCTTCCAATTGCATATACTCCTGCGAAACAACCATATTCAAGATCCATTAAACCAAAAGCTGGTTTCATGAATTTTGCTGCTGGAGCCATTACACCTGCTGATTGACCTGCGAGGACTGCGTAGTTCCATAATAATATGTATGTCCACCAACGTACTGCTTTTGAAAGAACTGGACGATCGAAACGTGTGTCTTTATCCTATTTTTTTTGGAAATTTAATTATATAGGGTATAGTTACGTTTGATGACTGCATTTTTTTTTTTTGTATATAATTTTTTTTTTTTTTTGGATTTTTTTTTTAAATATAATTTTTTATTTTTTATTTATTTGTTTTTTTTTTATTTTTTTTTTCGAGGGTGGTGTTACTTATTTTTATTTTTTTAAATTTCCCCTCACACATAATTAAAGTGTTTTTATTGGGTATTTTTTGAGTAATGGGATTATTATTCTTTTGGTTAAACAAGGAAATTTTAGATTTAATTTCAAAAATTAGTTTTTTTAACTTTTATTAATAGAAAATGTTTTCATTTATATTACTCATTTTATAGTAAAATATTCCATTTTTAATATATTTATATTTTTATTATATTATATTAATCATTATTCTTTTTTAATTATTAAGAAATTGTAAGGAATAAAGTACTGTTAAATTTCATTTAAAGATAAAAAATTTTTTAAAAATAAAAAATAAGCATAAAATAAATAAAATATTAAATTAATAATTAAAAATTAAAAAAAAATTAAATGCCAAATTTAAATAAATGAATATTTGTTTTGGTACAACATCTTGGAGTAAATTTTTTTATTTTTGTGAAATTATTTCAATGTTATTTTTAGCATTAATATATTTTAGAAGTTTATATAAATTATACAAAGAAGGAATTTTTTTTCTTTTTGAAAAATTTGATTTATTAATTATAATTCTATCTTTTATTCAATCTTTATTATTTTGTTTTGAATTTATTATCAATGATTATTTTATTCTTTCAGTTTTTATATCAATATTAAAATTTGCAGAAAATATAACAATATGTTGTTTATTAATTATGACTATTTTATGGAAAATTCCAATTATAACTGCATTAATTACAAATTATTATTCTGTTGGAATTTTAATTATTTGTATTATATTTTTTTTAATTGGTTTATTTGAATATCCTCCATTTACTATTTATTATAATAAACCTAATATTGAAATATTATTATCTATTATTGGATTTTTTGCTAATATTTCCATTTTTACTTTATCATTCATTTATTCTAAAAAAGAAAATTTTAATGAAGGAATGAATTTAATTAATGAAGATGATAAAATATTTATTAATGATATTTTTCAAAAAAATTTAGAAAAAATGCAACAAACAATGAAAACTTATTTATATATTTCATTTACATTTACTCTTTCTTTTGCTATTGATCTTTTATTCAATTTTTTAAAACATAACAAAAATAAAACAAATATAAAAGAAATTAATAATATTAATAATACTACTATTACAAATACTACAAATATAAATGGATCATCTAATAATTTTGAATGTAATTATTTTGGAAATTTTGGAGATAATTTCTTATTTAATCAATTATTTTATTGTTTAATTTCATTTTTCTTTAGAGATTTTTTTCTTCACATTTATGTTTATATGAAAGTAGGAATTTCAAATCCAGTTCAATCATCAAGAAGTTCAAGTTTTATAGAAGAATTTTAAAGACATAAATAAAAAAAATATGTAGATTAAATTATTTAAAAAAAATTAATATATATAAATTTTTTTATAAATAAATCAATATACATATTTATAAATTTTAAAAATAAAGACATATATTTATTTTTTAAAACTAACTAAAATTGAATAATTATCAAACTCTTTTTATTAAGCTAATAAAAACAAAATAAAACAAAAAACTAATTCTAAACTATATATATAATAAAAAAAATAATAATTTAATTTAATTTGATGCTCTATTAACCCATTCATTATTTAAAAACTCATCAATAGAAATTCTCTTTTCTGGTTTTTTTTCAAGACATTTATCAATTAATTTCAAACAATTAATATTTCTAGTTCCAAAATATTCTTTCGGATATTCTTGTTGAGAAAAAACAACTTTTTTCCCAATAATATTTTCATCATTATTCTCATCATCAAAAGGTAAACAACCAGATAATAAAAAGAATAAAATAATTCCAATAGACCAAATATCAATTTTATTATTATAAGGTTTATGAGAAAAAACTTCAGGTGCTAAATAAGTTAAAGTTCCTATTGCTTCATTTGTTTTTTCTTGTCTTGCTAAAGTTTTTGTTAAACCAAAATCAATTATTTTTAAACTTTTAATATCATCTTTATTTTCAAAAACAATATTTTCTGGTTTTAAATCTCGATGAACTAAACCAAATAAATTCATATATTTTATTCCTTTTGCTATTTCTTTTATTATTTTTGCTGCTTCTTTTTCACTTATTAATTCATCTTTTTTTTCTATATATTCTAATAAATCTCCTCCTGATAAATAATTCATTACTATATAAATATATTCATCATCTTCAAAATAATCTTCTAATGATACTATATGAGGATGATTTAATAATTTCATTATATTCATTTCATGATGAATTAATTTGTAATTTTTATAACTTAATTTTGATTTGTTTATTACTTTTACTGCAACATCTTTTCTTGTATTTTTATTTATTCCTTTTTGAACTTTACCAAAGTAACCTTCTCCTATTTGTTCTTTTAATATATAAAATTCATTAAAATCATAATTTTTATTATTATCTTTTAATTTATTAAACCATTTATTTCTAGTAATATCACTTAAAAAATATAAATATCTTTTTTTATTATTTGAAAATATAATTATTAAAGTATAATAAGTTTCTTTAGCAACCATAATATTTTCTCCTTTTTTAATATATGCCCCTTTAATATTAATAATTAAATTTAACTCATTTTTCAAATTTGAAGAAAAAAATAATAAATCACAATCTTTAACAGCACAAAAATACTTTTTTATAATTTGAATATTTAAATCATCATCATATTTAAATAAATAATCTTCTAAATTAAAATTAAATTTAGGTAAACTTGCTTTAAATTTCCTATAAGAATCTAATTTTTTACTAATATTTTTTTTTTCTTCATCAGTTTTATTTTCAATATTAAAATTATCATTTTTTTCAACTTCTTGAAATTCTAATTTAAATTCATCATCATTATTATCATCATCATATAAACAAAATTCAGGAGGTTCTTCAGTTTCATTTTCAATATTATGTGAAATAGTAGGTGGAGAAAATTTAGGAAAAATTTTAAAAACTGGACTTAATTTATATTTTAATTTATTTGATTTTTGATTTGTATTATTTGATAAATTTGGACTATTACTTAATAAAGGTAAATTTGTTGAACTATCTTTACTATTATTTGTTGTTGATTCACCAATTGATTTTCTTTTATTTTTTAAATTTTGATGAAGGACACTTTTTCCAATTGGGAAATTATTTATTTTTTTGAAATTTTGATTTATTTCTAATGGACTATTTTTATTTGAAGATGTTTTTTTTAATAAAAATGGTTTTGAATTTGTTTTTTTTAATATATTTAATGATGATGATGATGTGTTTTGTTTTTCTTTAAATAATGTTATTGGATTTGGTAATTTTTTTGTTGAATGATATTGATTTAAATATTTATTTGATATGTTTGTTAATGATGATTTGTTGTAATCGTTACTTGTACTTTTTCTGTTTTTTCTTAAAGTTTGAAATAATTTTTTTTCTTTTTGACCTATTGAGTCTTTTCTATTTGGTGAAAAATTTGATAATTTTGATTGGAGGTTAAAATGATTTTTTGATATTTGTTTTTTTTTAAATTGATATAAATTAATTGTTTCTATATCAAATGGTTTGTTTTTATAAAAATATATCATTAATTGAAGAAAACTTTCTGAATTTTTACTTTTTAATGAATTTAAATATTCTTTGAATAATAATTCATTTTCACCATCAAAAGTTTCTTCAATAATTTTATCTAATTTTTTTAATAATTGAATTTGTTTTTTATATTCATTATCAATTTGTGGAATATAAGAAAGTAATAATTTCATATCATCTTTATTAATAATACCATCATGATTAAAATCAAATAAAGAAAAAATTATTTGAGCACAATCATTAAAGGAACCTAGATATAAATTATAAAGTCCATTTACAAAATCTTGTTTATGTAAAAATCCATCTTTTTGCTTTTCTAAAGAATTAAATAATTTTTCACAAATATAAAAATTCAAATTTAAATATTCTGAAAATATTATATCTGTCAATCCTGTTGGAGTAATTACTTTCTTATTTTTTATTTTTATTTCTTTTGGAATTCTAAAAGATAAATCATTATATATATCATTTAAATAAAATATAAGATAATTATTTGAAGAAAATTTAAATGTTTCTTTCAAATTAATATATTCATTATATCCTCCTGAATTGTTTATTAAATGATGATCTGTCATTTTAAAATATCTAATTATTTAAATTTTAATTTATATTAAATATTTTATAAATATTAGTTTAATGATTGTTCATATTTATATTTTTATTTTCATTTAATTATATTTATTTAAATATTTGCTGAATGATTTTGAAAACAATAATTAAAATAAAATTATCTTCTGAAGTAATTATAATTTAATTTTTATTTTACTAATTTCAATAATATTTAAATCTTTATTTATTAAATTTATTGAATTACTTTTATTTTTTTTTTTATTAAACAATGAAGTGATTATTATGAAAAAATAAATAAATTGCTCATTATTAAATCATTTTAATTGGAATTCCTTCTGAAAAATAAAATATTTCTTCAATACCTTTATGTGTATTTATTTTATTAAAAAGTTCTTCAATATTGTTGATATATTGTTGAAAAGAAAATTAAATTTTTTAAAAATTAAATTTTATTGATAATGTAAAGAATAAAGATTTAATTTAAATAAGTTTTGAAAGAACAAAAAATTCAAATTCTGAAATTAATCATTTTTATGAAGAAGAATGATTTTACCTTTTTATTTTTGAAAATTAATATAATATTATTATAATATTTTTAAAAAAAATTATTATAATTTTTTTCTATTTATCATGAAGTATAAAAAAATATTTTCAATATAATTTTATACAATTATTTTTAAAATATTTATTAAAAAAAATGATTTATATAAATTATAAAAATATATTTATAAATAATGTTATAAAACTAATTAATGCATAATATTTTTAAAAAGTTTGATATTCTCAAATTGTTCTTTGTATATTTAAAAATTTATTGATTTCAATCATAAATTTTTTTATTCAGCAGTTATAAAATAAATAGTTTAATTTTAATTTTTTTTTCTTAATATTTCAATAATTTAAAATTATTTGAATATATTTCAATATTATAATATATAATTTCTAATTCATATATTATAAAAAAATAATTTTCTAAAATATAGAATCATTATCTTTAGGAAGTGGAGTATTACAAGTCATGATATTTAAAAAATCATTCATTGATAATTTTTCTTCATCTGTACTTAAATAAGTCATAATTTCTTCAATTTCTTTTTCTAATTGTTTTTTAGGAATTTCAGAATTATTTAAAGAAAAATATGCATTTTCAATACATGATGTAATATCATTTTTTTTAATACCATCTTTATTTCCTCCTAATAATTCATAAAGCATTGAATAATTTTCTACTTCAAATCTTTTTTCATTAATATTATCATTTTCAAATATTAAATCTTTAAAATTTTTTCCTGTTGCAAAATTAATAAAATCTTGTTTATTAAATATTTCTTTATTATATGAATATCTATTAAAATTTCCATCTTTAATTCCATTAGCAAAATTATAAGATGATGCTATTTTATAAAAAGGAATATTATTATTTTCATTATTTTTATTATAATTTATTGAAAGTATATTTCTTATTATTTCATAATCAATAATATTACTTTTTTTATCAATATTCATTTGATTTAAATCATTAAATAATTTAACAGATTCATTTTCAAATTTTTTTTCAAAATTTTTCATTAAAAAAAAAAAATTAAAAAAAAAATTTACAAAAAATAAAAAATAATCAATTATTCAAAAAATCTAAAATCTAAATAAACCCTCCAAAATTCCCTCCAAACATATTATTACTATTATTAGGATTAATATTTCCAAAAGGATTAATATCACTAAAACCTTGATTTCTATTTCTCAAAAGTGGATTAATAGGTACTCCAAATTCATCATATTGAGGAGCAAAATCAATATCAGGACCAAAAGGTGAAATTGGATCATATCTTGCTCCAAAATTACCAATATTAGGTCTAAAAGGGAAATTATTAGGTCCCATTAAATTACCATTAATTGGAACATAAGGTCTATTTCTTTGATTATTTTGTAAATAAGGATTATGTGTATATGGATTATTATTAATTGGATTATTATTTATTTCTGGATTGGAAAATGTATTATTTATGTTATTTATATTATTTATATTTGAGTTTATATTGTTATTTTGTTTATTTGAAGAAAATGGATCTGATTCATAATCTTTTATAAAATCTTGGAAAAAAGTGTTAAATGATTCTAAAGATTTTTCATCTAATTTTGATAAATTTATATTTTTTATGTAATTTTGAGGTTTTCTTTCTATTGTTATTTTCTTTTTTGTTGATTCTAACATTATTTTCATTTTTCCATTTGAGGAATTTGATAATGTTAATTTGTATTCTATGTTGTTTTTTAGGTAGTTTAATTCATATTTTCCAAATACGTTTTTTAGGTTTTTTAATATGTTTTCTCTATCATTTAATATGTAATTTGATTGTTCCATTGATGCATTGAAAAATAATACAAATTGTTGTTCTGTTGTTAAATTAGTTCCAGTTAAAATTAAAGATTGTTGTACTAAAGCATTTAACATTTTTTTTAAATATTATTATTTAGTAATGATGGAGAAAATCCTTTAAATTCTTTTTTAATATAAATAATAAATAAATTTTATCAATTTTTTCCTAATAATAAAAATTTTTGTTAATAATATAAAAAAATTATGGGTAATATATATGAAAAAAATTATGTTGTATAGAATCAAATGCATTAATAGGAAATAATAAATTAAAAGAAGCATTAATCAATAAATGATAATTTCAAAACAAATTTAAAAAAGAACTTACAGAAAATGAAATAAAATTTATAACATCTTCTTGATTAAAAAGAAGAATAAAAATATTATCAGAATTACCAATATCAAAATTAAATTATAAAAAATAATATTTTGGGTTATAAATTTTTTTCATTCTTATTTTTATTTATTCCAATATATAGTAATAATAAAATGGGTAGATAAGTTAATTAAATATATATATTAAATTTTTTATTTATTCTTTTAAATTTTTCAAAAGATTATTTATTTTTTTATTTTTTCTATACAATTATATTTACAATAAATATTTCAATATTGATAAATATTAAAAATTTAATTTTTTAAACCTAAACCAAATTGTATTTTTACAAAAAAAGATGTTAATCAAATTTTAAAACATTTTTAAAAATTCTTTTATTAGACATATTAAAAATTGTCATTTTTTTATCAGTTAAATTATTATAATAAAAATTAGGTAATTGATTTAAAATCTCCTTTGTTTTTTTTCTTTTCATAGCAGAAGTTATTAATTTTCTTGGATTTAAATTATTAAATGTATTCAAAAATTTATTATTTTTATTTCTACTATTAAAATCATAACTTTTAATATTACTTTTATTTCTTTTTTCATTAATTTTATCTTTAAAATGAGAAGTAGTATGATTAATTGAATTGGAATATTTTGTATTTGTAGAATTAAAAGTATTAGGACTTGAAAAAATTTTTGATTCTTTAATTTTTGGTAGTTCTTCTTCAGCAGATGAAATAGTTTTAAATTGATTTAAATTATATTCTTTTGGTAAATCTGAATTATAAGTTGCAAAATTTTGATTTAATGTTGAATTTTTTATTGTATTTCTTGATGGCATTTTTTTATATTTTTTAGAAGAATTTTCAAATAATCTTGGATTTTCATTAAATATTTTTTTAGTATTATCTATTAATATTCTTATCTTTGCTTTATGTCTTGATACTTTTTTTGAACTTAAATTCCTTTTTTTTAATTCTTTTTCTTCTAATAATTGTTTTAATGAATTATTTCTATCTTTAATATTATTAAATTTAATACAACCAAAAGATACTCCACTCATAACTTTAGATTTATAATCAAAAAAATCTTTTTTATTAATTCTTTGTTTTAAAAGTAATTTAATAATAAGATTCCTTTGAATCATTTCAATTCTTTCAAAGCTTTCTTTAACTTTTAAATCAGAATGTAATATTAATTTTAAAAAATTCATATGAATTTCATATAAAGATGCAAAAGAACTTGTACATTTTGCAGTATAAAGATATTTTTCTTTATATACTGCATCATTTAATCCAAGAATATCATTTCCTTGTAAATATTGTATTTTAATAAAATTTTTTTTTTTTTTAAATTTTATATAATCATCTGTTTCTCTATTTAATATTTCATCTTCATCTTCAGGATCAACTAAATCTTTATAATTTAAACCAATAAAAATATCATTTATTTCATATATACTTTTATTACAACTTAATTCAATTTCTCCTTTTTTAATTAAATAAACTTTCATATTACTAGCATCATCACCTTCATTAAATAAAATATCATTATTTTGAATAATAATTTTATTAAAAAAATTAGAAAAACTATTCATAAATAAATTTTTATTACATCCTCTAAAAACATTTAAATCAAGTAAATAATTTAATTTCTTTTTTCTTTGTCTTTCAGAAACTTCCTTTAAACATTTAATATAACTAGCTCTATCTAAAATACCAAAATCACAATTTTCCTTTGAAATAATTGTTGAAACATGTTCAGTTTGAACATTATTTTGATTCATATCACTCATCATATCACCAAATTTATTTCCTTTTTTAAGTGAATTTGCAATAAAATAACAAATTATTTTTACACTTTTTTTTAATTCATCATAATCTTTATTATATTCCAATTTAATTGGTTTAATTCTTCCAATATATTCTTCAGTTGTAATATTTTCTTTATGAAAAATACTTAAATCTACATCAATTAAATCTGGATTATATGGTTCTAAAATTTTCATAGCACATAAAATTTCTTTTTGAAATTTTATTATCATATTTCTTTTTTCTAAAGGAGAAGAATTAAGATTTTCATTTTCATTATTTTTATTTTGATTTAATAATTTATTTCCTTGAATTAAAATAATACTTCCTCTTTGAATACTTGCTCTTTGTATACTTGCTCTTTGTATACTTGTTCTTTGTATACTTGCTCTTTGTATACTTGCTCTTTTTATACTTCCTCTTTGAATACTTTTTTTTTTTGATGGACTTTTTAAATTAATATTATTATTCATATTAATATTATTATTCATATTATTTTTACTTACTTTCTTTTTTGTTGAAAATAAATTTTGATAACCTCTTATCATTACTAAAATTTTATAAGCTCCCCTTATCCAATCATCAAAATTTTTTTCTTCAATTGTATAAACTGAAGAATTTTTAGCAATAATTTTATTTATTAATATATTTTCATCAAAAATTTTCAATCTTAATAAATATAAAAAATATTCTTCTTCAGATAAAATAACTTCTTCTTCATTTGGTACAATAACATCAACTTCTCCTCTTAAAATTAAATAAAATTGTTCTATTAATTCTCCATATTTACAAATAATTTTATTTTCAGGAAAAAATTTATATTTTAAAGAATGATTTAAATGTCTTAATATTCTTTGTGTTTCTTCAGGACCACTTTCACTTAAAACTTGACTAAAAGGTTGTAATTGTAAAATATATTGATTTATTATTTTTTTTTCTTCTTCATCTTTTTTATTTTTTTTAAAAATCTCAATTACTTGATTAACTAATTTTTTATTATTATGAAAATTTAATGGAATTTCTTTTTCTGGTTTTGTTAATAAATTTACTGAATGACGTTTTTTACTTTCATATACTTTTTTTAATCCTATGAAATTTAAAATTTTTGAAGTTTCTGCTTTTGTTGTTTTTTGCTTTCTAGAATTTCGTCTTATTTTAATTTTATCAAAATTAAATTTGTCAATATTTGTTTTATCATTTATTTTATTTTGTGATTCATCTGAACTATCATCATGTAATTTAAAAATATTTATTTTATTTGAATCATCATTTTCCTCATTCATGAAATTTCTAAAAATTAATTTATTATTTTATTATGTTTATTTTAAAATTTTTTTTTAGAAAAACAAATTTTTTTCTGATTTTTAAAAATTAATTCATTAAAAATTAATCTTTTAATATATCAATTTTATTTAATATATTAATTTTAATATAAAAAATTTAAATATTATATTCATATTTATTTTATTAACTAAATAATATTATAATATTTTAAAAAGTTTAATTATTTCAAATTATTACTTATTATAAATTAAAAAATATAGAATAAAATAATCCTAATTTTATCAAAAAAATATGTCAAATAAAAAAATAAATGAAAGTGGATTTAAAAGACAATCAACACTTCCAACATTAAAAATTCCTAATAATGATTTAATGAAAAATAAAAATGAAAATGATTCAGAATCTTCAAGTAGAATTAAAATTACAGAAAATAGTCAAAATGAAGGAGAATATAAAATGAAAAGTGTAAGAATAAAAGAACCTAAAGTTTTTACTATTTATTATGAAGAAAATTCTGAAAATAAATCTATTAATTATGATAATTATTATGAGGCAGAACCAAGTTTTTTTCAAAAACTTTTATGTTGTTCTACAAAAGGAGATCATAATAATTGCTTTATTTTTTAATTATTGAATTTTATAAATTAAGAATTTGGATTTACAAAAAAAGTTTTTATTTAATAATATATAATGAAATATAAGACATCTGAATTTCGTTTTTATATAATTATTATAAATATTATTTTTATTATAAAGATATAATATTGAAATTGTTTTAATAATAATTTAATTAATATATATTAAAAATATTAATTAAACTTTAAAAAAAAAATAAACAACAAATTTCAAAAAAAATAAAAAAAATAAAACCATAAACAATAAAAAATAAAAAAATAAAAAAAAAAAATAAAAACAAAAAAATAAAAATAAAAAGCCAAAAGAAAAAAAAAAATGGATTTAAACTTCCAAAATCCTAAATACCCTTCTTCTCCATCAAAATCCTATCTCCAAAACATATCTTTAAACATAAACGCTGAATCATACATAAGTCCTAAAATATACAACAAACTAAAAAGACCTCCATCACCCTTACCATCAAATACCCAATCTCAAAATAAAATAATTGAAGTATACTCAGATAACTTTATAAAAGAAATAAAGAGAATAGGACAATATTTAAAATTATATCCTTTCATAGGAATGGATACAGAATTTCCAGGAGTAGTTTATCCTTGTCCAAATTATACTCCAGATTTTTATTATCAATTTACAAAAGCAAATGTTGATAAATTAAAATTAATTCAAATTGGTATTACTTTAAGTAATGAAAATGGGGATTATCCTCCTTTAAATTCAACTTGGCAATTTAATTTTCAATTTGATTATGAGAAAGATCAAAATTCTATTAATTCTATTTCTATGTTAGTTAATAGTGGAATTGATTTTAAAATATTAAAAAATAAAGGAATTCCTTATGATTTATTTGCTGAATATTTTTTAGTTTCTGGATTAGTTTTAAATGAAAATGTTACTTGGATTTCTTTTAATGGTTTAAGTGATTTTTGTTATATGTTAAGATTATTATTAAATGATAATTTACCAAAAAATGAAAATGAATTTTTAGATTGTTTAAAAATTTATTTTCCAAATATTTATGATATTAAATATTTAATTAATGAAAATGAAGAATTTAAAGGAGGATTAAATAAAATTGCTAAAGAATTAAATGTTGAAAGAATTGGAGAAATGCATCAAGCTGGAAGTGATAGTATTGTTACTAGTGATGTTTTTTTTAAGTTATTTAATAAAGGAATTATTAGTAAAAGTGAATTATTTGATGGGAAAAATGTTATTTTTGGTGTTGGAAAAGGAGCTGATGATAATGAAACTATTACTTATGTACAGTTTGCTTCTGGTATTGATGTTGGAAATATTAGTAATTTTAGACAAGGGAAAATTAATCAGATTTATGATGTTGGGAATTATTATAATTTCCAATAGCTTTTTTATATTGCTATTTTTTTTTTTTTTTGATTTTTTTTTTTGTTTATTAATTTTTTGTGGTTTATTGTAGTAGATTTTTGATTTTTTTTTATTTTTATATGATAATAGAATGATTTTTTAGAATATGTAAAATGGAAAAAAATAAAAAGAGTAAATTTATTTTAAATACTATTAATTTTATATATAAATTATTAAAAAATTAAGTTAATGTTGTTATACTAATTTTAAAAATAATTTTAAATAATAAAGTCAATATATTTTTTACCTACTAAATAATTATTTAATTATAATTCAATATAAATACAACACAAAATAATTATTTATTAGAACAATTAGAAATATGTTTAATATATGGAATTCATTATATATTTTTTTATTTTTTCCTAATAATAATAATTATAAATTAAATATTTTAAATGGGGATGGGGATTGGGGATTGGGGATT
>JAJJLH010000401.1:0-17939 GCA_023806865.1 Isotricha sp. YL-2021a
GTTAAAAAAAAGAAAAAAGAAGAAGAAGAAAATAATAAAAAAGATGTTAAAAAAAAGAAAAAAGAAGAAGAAGAAAATAATAAAAAAGATGTTAAAAAAAAGAAAAAAGAAGAAGAAGAAAATAATAAAAAAGATGTTAAAAAAAAGAAAAAAGAAGAAGAAGAAAAAAAGAAAAATGAAGAAGAAGAAAAAAAGAAAAAAGAAGAAGAAGAAAAAAAGAAAAAAGAAGAAGAAGAAAAAAAGAAAAAAGAAGAAGAAGAAAAGAAGAAAAAAAATGATAAAAAAGTGGAAAAAGATGATAAAAAAAATCAAAATGAAATTAATAATCAAATAGAAATTTTAAATAAATGTAATAATGATTTATACAAAAAAATTGATGATATTAATATATTACAATTAATTTATTCAAATTATGATAAAGTTGAAATAGAAATGCATAAAATATTGTTTAATTTAAATAAAATAAAAAATGATAATTCAGATAAAATTAATGAAGTAAAAAAGCAGATATCGGATTTGTATACACAGAAAAATACAGAAGAAGAAAAAAATTTAATAAAAAAGATCTTTGATATGCTCAGTAAAATAATAAAATAATAATTTTCTTCTCACTAACTAATTTAATTTATTTCAATTTTTAAAAATATCTTAAAAAAAAAATAAGAATTGTTTAATAAAAAATAATTTAATTTATTTATTTTATATTTTTATGACAAAATAAAAAAATCATCATTTAAATAAAAGATAATATTCTAATTTTATGAAAAAATAAATTACAAAAAATAATTCAAATAAATGACATTAATTTTATGAGAATGGGAATTTATTCTTACAAAAATAAAATCATCTATAGGTTTAATCCCAAATATAATCTTAATAATAATTCCCATAGAGAAGAATGGACATTTACAATGTCATTAAATTTCAATTTATATATATCATGTATGATATTTATGATATCAATTTTTTTCCATTAGCAAACAATCCAAATAGAATTTTCATATATAGAATTCAAGTATTTTTAGGTTCATTTGGTGATATTTCATCTTTAATATTAACTATAGTAATAACTCTTATGGCAAAATATTACATTTAAATATCATCAATTATTATAAAATGAAAATACTAAAAATAAAATAATTTTTATTATTATTTCTATTTCTTATTTTATTCCTGCTATAATAAGTAGTTTTTTTTTTCCTTTTCTGTGATGTTGGAAAAATACAAGATAATCCTTATTGTTGGATTAGAAATTATAATATTAAATTATATTATGTAATAATTATTATTATATTTTTTATAATTAATTTAATTTCAATGTTAAGATTATTATGTTAAATTAATTCAATAATTAAAAATTCATTTGGAGAGCAAAATTTATTATTTAAAACTTATTTTACTAAATTATTATTATATGTATTAGTATAATTTATAATTTATTTACCAACTATATTTCATTCACTTTATAAAATATTTAATTCTGAAATTATATATGAAAAATTCCTATTTGGTTAGATATTTTTTACAATTAGTAAGAACTTTAGAAGGAACTTTATTTCCAATTGTTTATTGTTATAATAAAAGAATTTTAAAAGAAATTATACTTTTATTAAAATGTAAATTGTGTAAAAGGAAAAAAATTTATAAAACTATTTCTGATTCTGAAAATGAAGATAAAATTGAAATAAAAAAATATTATAGTTTTTATTCTACTGATATATAAATTTCTTCATATGAAACTACATTTACAAATTAAATATATTTTATAAATAATATTATTTAATTAATCAAATTTATTTAAATAAAATTATTATTTTTGTTTATTATATTCATAAAAAATATAATATTAAATGGGAAATGGCTTTAAACAAAGAAATGATTTAATATATCAATTAGGAGAAAATTTTCATAAAAAAAAATTCCTTCAAAAAAATATTTCAGTAAACAGTAGTAATAATACAAATGTATCATCAGAAAATAATAGTTATTTATCTCAATCAAATCCTATTAATTATGAAAAATCAATAGGATATATAATTATAAAATATAGAAAATGTAATAATAATGATAAATTATTCTGTTTTTTTATATCACCAAATATTATAATTTCACATTTAGCAAATAAAATTACAAATCAAATTCAAAATATTGAAAGCATAACTTTAAATTTATTATTTAATAAAAACTATTATCCAATTTCTTTTAAAAATATTGCTATTAAAAAAGATTTAATTTCAATTTATTTAGAAAAAAATATTTTTGAATTTTATTTTGGTTTAACACAAATGAATGAAAATGAATTATTAAATGATAAAATATTATATGTATTTGGTTATGATAATAAAACACGTGAACATGATTTAATAAAAATTACTTCTTTAGAAAATAAAATAGAGAAATTATTTATTGGAAGCCCAATTTTTTATAAGGATAATATTACAGAAAATATAGTTATAGGAATAGTTAATGAAAAAGGAAATTATAGAATTTTTAATAATATTGATTTTGATATTTTATTAAATTATTATGATATTTTTAATGATATTTGTCACAATAGAATTAATAATCATGTAATAAAAGTACTTGATTGTTCATATGATAATTTTATGGAATATCAATTAAAATATATTTTAAATACTATATCAAATTTAACACATTTAAATTTAACTGGAACTCATTTTAATAAAGAAATGTTGGGAAAATTATTGGAATGTAAATTTAATAATTTAATAAAATTAAATTTATCTAATAATGAAATTACTGATTTTGGAATGGAATTATTTTCAAATTGTAAAATGCCTTTATTAGATGAACTTAATCTTGATAATAATAAAATTACATATAATGGATTAAATTCATTAATAAAAAGTTCATTAGTTTTATATCAATTAACCATTTTATCATTAAGTAATAATGAAATTAAAGATAAAGGAATTTATAGATTTAAGAACATTAAAAAAAAATTACAATTAGAAAAATTATATATATCAAATATTCAAATTTCAGATTTAGCAATTGAAAATATTATAAACATTATTCCATCAATAAAATATATTGAAGCATTTAATAATTTAATAATGGATGTAATGGAAAAAATATGTTATAAAAAAGGAATAATTTTAATAATTACTAAAATTAAGAAAAATCATATAAATAAAAGTTTATATTTTGAAAAAAATTTAGTGACTGAAAAATTAATAAAATGTGCAAATTTATTTAATCCATCTTTTGAAATTCCTGAAAGTAAAGCTTATAAAATATATGAATCAAATAATGAATTATTAAATTATCAACCTTTAAATAATATTGATAATATCTTTTCAAATAATTTTAAATTAAACAAATTAAATAATGATTATTTATATAATTGTATACAAAATTTATATGTAATGTTTCAAGATGAAAAAAAAGAATATATTTATACATGTTTTGTTATTAATTCTAATTCAATAATTTCATATTCAGAAGAATTAATTAATAAAGTAAAAAAACAAGGAAAAAAAATATATATAAGATTAACTTGTTCTTATCCTGAAATAATTAAAAAATATTCTTTATATTTCAAAAAAAATTATATTCAAATTTGTTTTCAAAATTTTGTATTTAAAGAATGGATTGGGTTGAAAATAAATTCAAATTATCAAAATCATATTATTTTCACATTAGCGATTGATAATGAATCAAATATATTAAACAATAAATTATATCAAATTAATATTCAAAATGAAACTACTTTTTTACAAAAATTTGATGAAAATAACTTAAATAAATTTCAAATTGGTTGTCCAATATGTATAAAAGATATAAATGATGATATTTATTCTATTGGATTAATTCAATCAGATATGAAAAAATATTATTTTACAAAAAATGATATTGAAAATTTAAAATATAATATATTAACTAATAAAATAGCATCATTTGAATTTAATATTTTTGATATTGAAAAAAATATTATTGAATTAAGATTAATTAAATGTAAATTAAAAGATGAAGATATTCATAATCTATCATCAATGGATTTAATAAATTTAACTATTTTAAATATTTCATATAATACTTTTACATATAAAGGATGTTTTTATTTGAGTCAAATGAATTTAAAAAAAGTTTTAATTTTTGATATTTCATATAATAGAATTGAAGATGCTGGAATATATTATTTATCAAGATGTAATTGTGATAAACTTGAAGAATTAGATTTATCAAATATTAATATTACTAATAATTCTATCAAATATTTAATAAAAGCAGAATTTATTCCTTTTTTAAGTAGATTAAATTTACAAGAAAATATTTATATTGATGATAATGGATTAAAACTTATGATGAATAGTGGATTATTTATGAATTTGAAATATTTTTTTTTAAATGGAACTAATGTATCAAAATCAATTAATCAAATTGAAATTTGTAAAAAAAGACTTATAAACATAATTATATAAATCTATTTAAAATCATTTTATTATTAGTATAGTATATCAAACTTTTTTAAAAAAATAATCTCTAAATAAAAAATAAAAAAAAATATGAAAAGCATATATCAATTAATAATAATATTAATATTCTCAAAAATGTCCTCTTCAAAAGACTTATTTGAAGATTATTACCCAAAAGCAAAATCAATAATTTCAGAAATGTCACTAGAAGAAAAAGTAGGTCAAATTTTTTTTCCAAGATACGACAAAGCAAGTTCAATAACAGAAATATCAACAAAATTCCCAGGAGGATATATATTATTTGCAAATAATTTAAAAGATCATACAATGGAAGAAATACAAGATGAATTAAAAAATATACAAAAATTATCTAAAATTCCATTAGGATTAGGAGTAGATGAAGAAGGTGGTAAAGTAAATAGAGTAAGTTTATATTTTAGAGATAAACCATTTCCTTCACCTCAAAATTTATATAATGAAGGTGGTATAAATAAAATATTAGAAATTGAAAAAGAAAAAAGAACTCTTTTAAAAAAAATAGGTTTTAATTTGAATTTAGCACCAGTTGCAGATATATCATTTAATAAAAGTGATTATATATTCGATAGAACATTAGGTAGAAATGCAGTAGAAACATCATATTATATAAAAAGTGAAATTATAGAAGCAAATAAAGATAATAAATTCACACAATGTTTAAAACATTTTCCTGGTTATGGTAATAATACAGATACACATTCAGGTTTAGCAATTGATACAAGAGATTATGAAACTTTTGAAAAAAATGATTTTTTACCTTTTATAAGTGGTATTGAAAATAATGTTAGTATGATATTAATAAATCATAATATTGTAAATTGTATTGATAAAAAATATCCTGCTTCAGTTTCTTTAAATATGCATAATCTCTTAAAGGAAAAATTAGGTTTTAGTGGTTTAATGGTTACTGATTCTTTATCAATGGGTGCTGTTATTGAATGGGAAAAAATTAATAAAGTTTCTGCTGCTGTTTTAGCTGTTAATTCTGGGAATAATGTTATTATTACTAGTTTGTTTGAAAAACAATATAATGAAGTTTTAAATGGGGTTAAGAATGGTGAGATTGATATTAAAGTTTTGGAATTTGCTGCTATGAAAGTTCTTGCTTGGAAAATGGCTGTTGGGATTATGAAGGTTGATGATGATGTTGTATTTAGTTTAGAATAGGTTTTTTTTGCTTATTTATTTGGTTTTTTTTTTGAAGATTTTTTATATTTAAGTTTTTATTTTTTTTTATATTTTTTTTTTTTTATTTAAATATTTTTTTTTAATTTTTGATTTAATAAAAGATGTTGGATTTTAAAATATTTATTTTATAATTTGGAATTTTAATAAATAATTTTATATAATTATTATAATTTTTATAATTATTTATTTTTAAAAATATTATAATTTTTTATTATATTTCATTTAATTATTTTTTTATATAACATAAATTCCAAAAAAATAAATAAAAATATATAATATAAAAGAATTAAAAAAATAATATAAAATTATCCATTTTTAATTATCTTTTTTACTCAAAGCAAATATTCTCTTAATCCTAGAAGAAATAGAATCTTTTTTCTTCATACTCTTTGGAACAAAATTAGGTATTTTAGGAATATTTTGTGTAAATTCATTTTTTTCTTTTTCAAGAGTTTCATCAATAGTAATATTTTTATTTTTACTAAATTTAACATAATTAAGATTAGAATTATCATTTTTCTCTACAATATGATTATCTTTATTTATATTAAGATGAATAATATTCTTATCTGAAATAAATTTTTGATTTATTTCTTTATTTAGAATTACATCATCATTATTTATATTATTATTTATATTCAAAGAATTACCTTTAATAAATTTCTTATTTACAAAATTATTTTCTTCACATTTTCTATTTTCTTCTTTTTTATTTTGACAACTGTTTAAATATTCACTTTGTTTATTTTGTATCATTTCAATAACATTAATCAAATCTAACTGATCTTCATTTTCTCTATAAGTATAACCAATAAAATCAGCATCTTTTCTTTTTTTATTATTTAAATCAGGATAAAAAGGTTCTTTTGAAGTTAATTTTTCAAAATATTTAACATCATAATCATTTTTTAATTGAGGAATAAAAGGAGGTTTCATTTCTTTAATTTTTTTCCAATTAACACCTTTAAAAAAAGGATGTGACTTAATTTCTTCACTTCCATTTTTTCCTAATCTATTATTACAATTAGTAATTAATTTCAAAATTAAATCTTTAGCATTATCTGATATTTTAATTTTAGTAGGAAATTTCAAATTTTTTTCATAATTTAAAATTTTATTACAAATATCATTATTTTTATTAGAACAAAAAGGTGCAAAACCAAATAACATTTCATAGAAAATTATACCTAAACTCCACCAATCAATTTCTTTCCCATAACCTTTTTTTTCTAAAACCTCAGGAGCAATATATAAAGAAGTACCAACACAAGAATAATTTCTTGAATGATGATTTCCTTTATAATTAATAATATCTTCTTTAAATATATTATCAGCTATTTTAGCTAAACCAAAATCACTTAATTTGATATGACCATCTTTACCAATTAAAATATTATCTGGTTTTATATCTCGATGTATACAATCTAAATTATGTATTGCTTCAATTGATAATATTATTTCACAAATATAAAATTTTGCTTCTTCTTCATTTAAAGTATCTTTTTGAATTAATAAATTCATTAAATCTCCTCCTGGTAAAAATTCCATTATTAAAAATAAAAAATCACCTTCTTGAAATGAACATTTTAAATTTATTATCCAGTTTGATTTTATTTTACTTAAAAAATCTTGCTCGTCTTTTATATGTTTTATTTGATTTTTTTGTTTTACCATTGATTTTTTTATTTTTTTTATTGCTACTATTTCATTTGTTTTTTTATTTCGACATACATGAACTTCACCAAATGAACCTTTTCCTATTAAATTTAAAGGTTCATAATCGTAAATTGTAAGTTTTTCTCTTTTTTTTTCAAAAGTTTTTTTCTTTTTTTCATTTATTTCATTGTAGATTTCTTCTTTTTTTTCTATTGGTAATTTTGAATTTTTTATTTTTTCTTTTATCACTTCATTTTCCATTTTTTTTATTTTGATTAAGTTATATTTTCTTTCTATAAATTTTTTTGCTATTATTACTTTATCAAATGTACTTTTTGATATTTTATTTTGGTTTACTAAATCTTCTAAAGATTGAATTTCAACTATTTGAGTTAATTGAGAATCATTTTCTTTATTCTTTATCATTTAATTAAATTTATATTTTTTATTTTTATTTCTTTAAATATTATAATATAAAATTAATAGATTAGATATTTTATATATTAAAATATATAATTATTTTATATATTTTTAATATTTGTTTTCAGAAATTGTAACTGTTTGAGATGTTGATTTTTTTCATTAAAATAATATATTTCTATAATATATATGCTTATTCCCTTTTTTTGAGGTTTAATATGATAATTATGAGCATTTAATAAAGTATAGATTTATTATTTATTTGATAAATATTTTGTCTCATATGAAAAAGTGTTATAAAGTTATTTAAATATTTGAAAAAAAAAAATAGATATAAAAATTTATTATTAAATGATTTTTATTATTTTATTGATTAAAATTATTTGAAATATGAATAAAAAAAAAAATTATTATTATTATATTAAATATATTTTTTATTAATATATTATTTAATTATTTTTTTATAATTTACTAACATTTAAAATATATAAAAACAAAAAACTAAATCTAATAATAATATATTTTTTCTAAAAATTATTTAATAATCTTTTATTTATAAACCCACCACCACCAAATTATTTCTAGCATCATAATTTGAAGATGAACTAGGACCTTTAAAAAACTTAAAATAAACAATAAACCCTACAATAAAAATAATAAAAACAACAACAAATAAAATAATAAAAAATTTTCCTCCCTCTTTATTTTCCTCAATATAATCATTATCAAATCCATTAAATTGAATATCATAATTATCAGAATAAACATAATTAGAAGTATAATAAATATTCATTAAATTAAATCTTTCATAAATATGACTAATTGGTAAAATCCCAGTAAAAATATTCCAAGTTGAATCATAAGGAATCCATTTATTATTAATTTTTGCTAATGTCCAAGCATGACGTATATTTTCTTTTTTTTTTATACTTTCTTCATCAAATGCGAAACCACCAACATAAATTGCTTCAATATTTATACTATTTAATAAAGCATTATATAATATTGTATAATGTTCACATACTCCTATTAATGAATTTAATATCTCATCTACTGTTTTTTTTTTTCCTGTTTGAGATATGTCATATTTCATATTTTTATATACCCATTTTCCTATTTTTATATGATCTGGATCTGTTGATTTGTCATTGTTTAATATTTCTTTTACTTTTATTATTGTTAATTCTGTTGAAGATGATTTTGGTTTAAATAAAGGGAAATTATCTAAATAATAATCCCATGTTATATTTCCTATGTTTGTAAATTCTGTTTTTATTTCAATAAAAGCTTCTTTTTTATTAAGAGTTTTAAATTCAAATTTGTAATGAGTTAAATTATCTATTATGTTTATTCCATCTAAAGTATTTGAAAGACTTGATGAAAATGAATATGATTTTATTTTATTATTTCCTCCTTTATATAATCTTGGGGTTATAATATATGCATTTTTAATTTGATTTTGATTTATTGATGTTAATGTTGCTTTGAAATTTGTATTCCATTTACCTGAAATATATCCTATTCTTAAAATTTCTTTTATTTCTTCATTTAAATTTCCTTTCCAAATATAGTTATTATTATTTAATTTTTGTAATATGTAATTATTTGTATTTATTATTGTCATATCATCTGTTGTTGATACCTTTATTTCACCATAATAATTTGTTTTTGGAAGATATATATTTTCATATCTATGAAATTTATTTAATTCTTTATTAACTACTTTATATTTCAAATTAATTTCTAGTTTCTCATTATTAAATAATTGAAATTTAAAATATATTATATTTTTTTTTAATTCATATGTAGCATTTTTTAATTTAAAATTAACATATAAAATTGAAAAATTACCATTTCCATTAAGTCCTAACAAATAAGAATAATAATATTGTCCTTTGTCTAAATTTTGAGCATGTAATAATATATAATATTCAGCTTCATAGCCTTCTGAATTATAAATATATGATATTGAATAATTAATTTTATCTAAAGAAGGTTCTTTTGATAAATTTGATAAATTTAAGTTTGAAGTTTTTAAACTTTCTTCAAAATAATTTAAAGGTAATGGCTTATCGGGTTGAACAGATATGATTATAATTATTAATAAAGAGGTAATAATTAATTTTGCTTTCATTGTTTTTAATTTTATTATTTTATATTTTTTATTTATTGAAAGACTTTATTTTTTCATTATTATTTTTAATAAAATAAATTATATTTTAAGTATTTTTTATATGTTTAATTTCTTTTCTTTTGATATTAAAATTTTTTCTCAATCATATTATAATAAAACAATATCAAATAATAATAATAATAAAAATATAGAAAATAAAATAAATACAAATGAATATTTATGGCTTCTAGTTATAGATTTATTATTTTATTGTTTTTTGACATATATAACATATAATTATTCAAGGAAAATAAAAGAAAAAAAAGATGATCAACAAAATTATATCCCAAAAAGTATTTATTGGTTATTTAATTCAAATTTAATAAGAACAATATCTTTAATATTAATAATCTTAATAAAAAATCCAATTATAAATTCTCCTTTAAAATGGTTTAATATAATTTTACATTTTTTACCATCTTTTATTTTCATAATTCCTTATTATTATTTATCAGTTTTTTTATCTGAAATATACTATATTAATTTAGAATATAATAACAATATTATTAGACCTATTTTATTATTTATTATAATAATTGAATTTATTTGTTTTTTTTTTATTTCTTTAATTACTTTATTTGCAGGAGCATATGAAATGTTTTATTATATAATAGAATTTTTAGATGGTTTATTATATTTTATTATTAGTTTAATAATATTTTTTTATGGGAAAAAACTTTCAAAACATTTTTATGTGAAAGATATAACTTTATACAATTATACTTCTAATATAATATCAAAAAAATTATATATTATATCAAATTCTTTCGGAGGATTATTCTTATTAAAAGGAATAATTTCCATATATGTAATCATTAAAAAAATTAAAATTAAGAATTTAAAAAATGTATGTGATTTTTTTTCTTTTATAATTTTTGAAATAATACCAATTGTCATTTATATAATTAATGGAAATATTAATTTTTCAAATGAATTTCCTCAAAGAATCAGTTCTACTTATGAAATGGAATATTCTAATAGTTTTAAATTAAGACAAAATATTTATAAACCACCAATTTTTCAATAAATTATTTTTTAAAATTAATATAATTAATATAAATTGATAATTAATATAGATGATAACTAATAATTATTTAATTTTTATTTTATATTATAATAAAAATAATTTTTATTTAATTTAGAAAATTTAATATAACTTCTAATATCAAAAATATTATTTCTAATATTTCTTCATTAAATCAATTATAATTTTTTTAACTACCATTTTTTCCATCATTAAGTTCATAGTCATCATCATCATCATCATCATGTACAGTCATAATTTTTACTTCATTAATATTTCTTTTATGTATTTCTATTTGTGTATTATATTGACAATTACAAATATTAATAATAATAAATTCACAAAATATAAAAGTAGCAATAATATAAATAATATGAGTAGAAGAATCAATAATGACATAAGCAATTGTTTTTTTATCATTATCTTTTTTAGTAAAAAGTTCTATAGTATTCATAATTATATTACCTAATTCAGTTAATGTAAGAACAACACCAAAATGACATGGTGACCAAAAAAAAATAACAATTGTTTTCATTATATAATAAAACATAGGTATAATAAAATAAATTACAATCCAATAATTCTCAATATTCTTTATATAATTTATCATTTCCTCAAGATTAAATATTGGTTTATTTTTTATATAACAAAATTTTTTATTATTTAATATTTCATTACAATTGAAAAAAGATAATATAAAACACAATATAATTAATAAAATAATAGAAATTATACCTTGAGTAGTTAATAAAGCAAAAGGAGAAATAAATTGAATTTCCATTAAATATTTTTGAATAATAACTTGATATCCATATATTATAGAAACAAAAAAAAGTACAATAAAATGATATAATTCAGCATCAAGTGTATCATGACAAATATCATTTAAAATATGTACTAAGCAACTTATAAAAATCACTATTAAACAACAATAATGATGTCTAAAATAAATATCACCAAAAACTATATTTGATAATATTAATGTAGTTAATATAAAAAAAATAGGAATTTCTCCAATTGAAACTCCTATTGAATATAAGAAAAGTGAAGTTAATACACCAAAAATAGAAGATAAAAAAATTAAAAAACAATATTTTTTTCTATTTTGTGATGGGAAAAATTTAATTTCATTAGAATTATTTTGAATTAATAATTTTTCATTTTCAAATCTTGATATTTTTATTTTTTCTTTCTTTGTTTTTTTTTTCTCTTCTTTTCTTAACACAGATTTACTAAGATTTTTTTGAATAATAAATAAAAAAATTGAACAAATTTGTCCAATACATACAAGAAAATAATTGAAGTATATATTATACATTATATCTTTTGATTTTTCTTGTGTTTGATTTCTAATTGCTAATAGAATAAAAGTAATTATTATATCTAATAATTTTGTTGAACAAAGTCCAAAATAAAATAATGACATTCCAAAAATAATAAATTAAATATTTTATATTATTGAAAAATATTTTATAAAGTAATTATTATTAATTTATATTATATATTTTTTAATATTAATTTAGGTGTATAATCATAATCTTCTTTTAATTCATTATATCTTGTTTTTCTATTTCTTTTGATAAAAATTTTATAATATAATAAACATAATAATACTAAAATAATAAATAAAATAAATATTAAAATATATGATATATGAAATTTATTCTCTTTTTTAATATTTTTGTAATATCCAATTATTTTTTTATCTTGATCAAAAATAAATTGATATTTTTTTAAAAAAGGAACACCTAAACCAATCTTATATGGAATTTTAGTATCAAAAGTCATTAAAAAATAATATATATTACCATGTTTTTTAAATAAATCATTATAATTTAATTCAAATATTTTTCCCAATCCACTAAATTTTAAATAAATAGTTTTAAATTTTGTAATATCAATAGTATCATTACATTTAAAATAAAGCATTCTAAAAGACATATATAAAGATTCATTACATAATTTTTTCTCAATTAATTCATCAAAAAAATTTTGTTTTAATATATCTCTTAATTGAATTGAACCAATAATATTATTAATATTTAAATCGAATTCAGTAATTAAATCTTTTTCTATTGTATAATTACTATATGTAATATTTTCTAAAATTAATCTATATTCATAATTATTATATTCACTTCTTGAAAATTCAAAATCTAAAAGAAATTTATTATTATCTTCATATTCACCAATAATAATATTACCTTCAGAATCACTATCTTTATTATAATTAATTGAAAAAGCATAAGAAAATATTATATTTTTTTCTTTCAATTGATTTATAAAATTATTATATTTATATTTTAAAGTATTATCATATATTTTTAATCCAATTAACCCTGGTAATGATATATTTTCATTTAAAGTTCCTTGCATTGCTAAAATAAATGAAAAATTATTTATAAATTTTATTTCATTATTCTCATCATTAAAAATAAAATTATCATATGAATTATAACCATATGAAAAATATTTTATTGAAAAATATTCTAATTTATAATTTGAAATAAATGAATTTGATTTATTATAATTGAATTTAATATCAGTTTGATTTCCTGATAAAAAAGTAAAAAATTCTTTAAAATTAATATAAGATTTAATTTGTTGAAAAGGAGTTCCAATTGTAATATTTGTATATATTTTATTTATAAAAAAATCATCTATAGTAAAGTTATCATCATAATTAAATTCTCTTTGAAATTTTAATTTTAAAGCACAAAAACATAAATCAAATAAATAAAAAATAATAATATTTAAAAAAATAATATTTATTAATTAAATTATATTTAAAAATCAGAACTGATTTATAAATAAAAAATAAATGATAATTGATAAATCATATTCATTTATAGGAATAGGTAAATTTCAAAAATATTTAATTTTTTCTTTAATAAATTGTTCATTTCTCGTTGCAATAATATCATTATCTTATAGTTACTTAACAAAATTACCTTCATTTTTATGTCGTTCAAATCCAAATGAAAATTATACAAAATGTGATTTTAACGAAGAAAAATTTTGTAATAATCCAACATTTGAATATATAAAAGATCCATCAAATAGTTTAATTAATTGGGCATATTCATTTGATTTATATTGTAATAATTCAATTTATATTCCAATAATAGGTTCTGGTTTTTTTATAGGAGGAATATTTGGTTGTTTAATAATAACACCTTTACCAGATAAATATGGAAGAAAAATAATATTTCAAATTACTTTAACAATATCATGTATAATTCATTATTTAATTTTATTTTCTTTTAATCCTTTTTTATTAAGTTTATTTTGTATAATATCAGGTTTTATTTCATCAATTTATGGTAATTTTAGTGTTATTGTATCAGAATATATTTCAAAGGATATTTCAGGTATTATTATGAGTATTGTTGATGCTATTTATCCTACTATGGGTTTTTTAGAAGCTTTTTTTTTTATGACTATTAATAATTGGAGAATATTATTTTTAATAACTTCAATTTTACATACTTTATCAACTTATATTATTTTATTTTATTTAGTTGAATCACCTAAATGGTTATTATCACAAGGAAAAATTGAAGAAACTCTTAATTCACTTAGAAAAATTTCATCTTTTAATAATAAAGAAAATGAATGGTTAACATATGAAAAAATAGAATTAAAAAATTTTAAAATAAAAGAAAATTCCCAAAATAAAAATATAAAAAATCCAAATGATAAAAATATATCATATTCAATAATAGAAATCCTTCAAAAATTTCCATCACAAAGAAAAGTAATTTTCATATTATCAATAACATTTTTTTCATCATCATTTTGTTTCTATGGAATAATATTAAGTCTAAGTTCAATGAAAGGAAATTTTTTTATAAATAGTCTCTTATCATTTTTAGGAGAATCAATAAGTGAATTATCATCAGGATTTATATCTCAAAAAATAGGAAGAGTTCCCATATTAAAATATGGTGGTTTAATTGGTTCAATTGGTTTTATAGGAAATCAATTTGCAATTTATAATTTAAAAAGTATATTTTTATTAATTTCAATGATGGGTTTTTCTTCAACTTTAAATTGTTTATATATTTATACTCCAGAAATTATTCCTACTAAAATTAGAAGTACTGTTTGTGGAATGTTGTATTTTTTTGGTATGATTTCTCCTTCTTTTGTTCCTATTTTTAAAAGTGTTTTTTATAATTTTTTTACTTTTTTTTTCATTTTTTTTGGATTTTTTTATTCGTTTTTTTGCTTTTTTTTAGAGGAAACTCTTAATAAAAATATTAGTGATGATATCCCTGAAGAAAATTTTAATCATTTAAGAAATTTTAGTGAAGAAGATTTTTATCAAGAGGAAATTAGAGTTATAGATGATTATAATAGGAAAAGTTTTGGGAGAAGAAATAATTCTTTAATGTTTGAGTAGGTTTTTTTATTTTATTTTTGGGTTTTTTAGTTTTTTTTGAGTTTGATTTATATTATTTAATTTACTTTTAATTAATTATTTTTCAGGAAAATATTTTTATTTTTTTTTATATTTGAAAAATTTAATAAGAAAAAATGAAATTAAAATTTAATTCTGTAAATATTAAAGTTAGAATTATTAATAAGGAAAAGGAAAATAAAATTCAAAAATGGATAAAACGTAATTTAATAATAATATCAATAATTTTAATTTTTTTTTCAATAATCTTATTTTTATATTCTTTAGAAAATAATAGAAAAGCAAATCTTAGGAATAACACTAACAAATTTAATTCAAGTTTTTATCTATTCTTATCTTCTTTAATCACATCTTTTATTTTTTACCTTATCAGGAATAAATATATTAATTATTTATTTTTAATATTAGAATTATTAATAATATGGATAATTGATTTAATTTATAGACAATTAATTTTTATACAATCATTTTATCCAACAATTTATTTCTTAAAAAAATCAATTTATATTTCAATATTTTTGGAATCATTAACATTTTATAAAAAAAACCTAAAAGAAAAAAAAATATTAAAAATAACATGCTTCTTTGTTTTTATATTAATTTTAATTCCATTTTATTTCGAAATAGACGAAAATAAATTTAATTTATTTCCATATTTCAATATTAATTCAAATACATCAAATACAACAAACAATTACACAAATATAGATTCCATATTACCATTTATAAAACCATATAATAATATAAACTATAATGATTTATTTAAAAGTCAATATTATCAACCTTATGATGAATTATATTCAGAATATGAAAATAGAATAAATATAAAACCAAAAGATGGAGAAAAATATTGTTATAATTGGACTTTAGGTTTAAATAAAATAAGAATAGAATCAAATCAAATAAGAGATTCATGTTATATAAAAACACCAAAAAAATGTTATATTGAATTATTATCAAAAGATTATACAAATTTTAATTCTTGTGATGGAAGATCAAATGAAAAAAAAGTATTAATTGAATATAGAAGAAATTCTATTCCATTAACATATTCAAATATTTCATATCCAGATACAACAAATTTTACTTTAAATGAAAGTGTAGTAGGTGTATTTCATTATAGAGTTTTGGCAAGATTATCTAATGCAGATATTATTAAAAATCCTGAAATTGTTGTTAATTTTAATAAGAATGATATTGGAAATATTATTATTAATATTACACCTAAAGAAGATTTAATAAAAGAAAGAAGTTTATTATATGAAAAATATCCTAATGTTATATATAAAAATGTTATTATAATATATTTAGATGGTTTAAGTAGAAGACATTTTTTAAGAAAATTACCAAAAAGTTCAAAATTATTAGAAGATTACTTATATAATAATAAAGATAAAAAAGAAAAAATGAGTTCATTTCAATTTTTAAAATATATAAATTTCCTAGGAATAACAGAAAATAATTGTATACCAATGTTTTATGGTAATTCAAAAGGAAATGCAGATAAATATTCAATAGTAAATGAATTTAAAAAAAAAGGTTATATAACATGTGGTACTTCAAATCAATGTCATAGAGAATTATTTTTATTAAATAAAAATACAAATTATAAATTTGTTGGATTTGATCATGAAAATTTTGCTTTATTTTGTGATCCTAATTACAATCCTCCAAATAATAATAAACAATTTGAATTAGGATTATATTCAAAATATAGAAGATGTTTATATAATAAAGATACATTTGAATATGTTTTTGAATATGGAAAAAAATTTTTAGAAACATATAAAGAACAAAGAAAATTTTTAAGATTAGGTTTTATAGACTCTCATGAAACTTCTCTTGAATTAATAAAATATTTAGATGATTCATTAAGTGATTTTATTTAATATTTAATTAATAATTTTAATAATAGTACTTCAATTTTTATTGTTAGTGATCATGGTGGAAATATGCAAAGTAGAGAATTTAATTTTTTAGCTGGACAAGATTTTAGATATGAAAGAGATTTAGGAACTTTTTTTCTTATTATTTCTGATGATTTTAATTCAAATTTTAAAAATTTAAATTATAATCAACAAATTTTAATTACGCCTTATGATATTTATAATACTTTAATGTTTATTTTACAAAATGATAAGAAAGAATATAGTTTTAAAGGACAAAGTATTTTTGAGGAAATTAATGGGAAAGAGAGAAAATGTAATAATTATAAAGTTGAATATGGAAATGATATTGAGGAAAGATGTCCTTGTATAAATTATTAATCTATTATATTTTTTTATATATTATAAGATTGTTTTTTTAATTTATATTTTATGTTATTTTATATATAAATTTTTTATAAAATAAAATATTATTTTATTATAAATCTTCTATATATATTTATTTTTATTCCTTTTTTTATAAGAAATGAGGAAAAAAGATTAAAGAAAAGATGTTTAGAAATTTCATTAAAAGATAAAAATATAAATGAAGATGAAGAATCTTTCATTCTGAATTTATTTTATTAATATTCTTAAAAATTAATAAAAGAAAAAAAATAAACAAAAATAAAGAATTGGGGATTGGGGATTG
>JAJJLH010000402.1:0-17856 GCA_023806865.1 Isotricha sp. YL-2021a
CCCAATCCCCAATCCCCATCCCCAATTTTTTTGTAATTATAATATTTCATTCATAATAATAATATAAATCTAAATATTAATTTTAAATAATTGAAGAAAATAAAAATAAATTTGATAATAATTTTATAAATAAAATAATTAATTTAATTGAGAATAGGTGAAAATAGTAAATTTTATTTAAATTTACATAATATTAAATGGGAAAAATTAAGATTATATTTTATAAATTATTTAATGTTTTCAACTTTCTTTAAGCAATTATTTAACAAATTTTTTTTTTTTAATTTATTATAACAAATAAATTCAAGTAATTTACCTTTTTTCTTGATAATTTCATAATTTTCCAATTTTTCAAAAGAAATATTAGAACAACTTTGTAAAGATTCCATATAACTTTTAATATCAGAATCTTGAATTTCAATTATTGAAGGTTTTTCAATATTTTTTTTTTGTAGTTTAAAATGATTATTAAAAAGATTTACATTTTTAATATTTTTTTGTGATAATATTTGCTGTTTAGGAATATAATATAAAGATTGTTCAAGTGAATCCATAGGATTTTCTATATATTGATCATATTTTCCATTCAAAATATCTAATAAACAATCTTTAAAAGCAATTTTAGGATTAATATCAAAATTTAATTTAAGAAAATTTTTAAAATTCTTTAAATACTTTTTTGAATAATATATTTCATCATGAATTCCATTTTGAGATAAATAACTAATTAAAATTCTATAAGTATAATCACTTTTTGTTTGTTTGTTCATTATTTTTATATTATTCATTAATTGCTTTAATTTTAATAATTCTTTCATATTTTTTTCATATCTTTCTCCAGTTGCTAACTTATCAAAATTTTTATTATATAAAGTTACACTTTTATTTATTGATTCTGGCATTTTGAATTTTTTTTTCATTCTAATATTGGGAAATGGACTTAAACCAAAAGATATTTTATTAATATTACTATTTCTTTTATAATTAATATTTTTATTCATATTATTAATAAATTCCTTTGTTTGTCTATTTAAAATTGAATATATAGAATTTGATTTTTTATTTGGATAATATTTTTTTTAAATTTTAAATTAAATTAAAACTTATTTATTTTAATTTACATTAAAATAAAATAACTAGTTTTATTAAATAAAATATTTTAATAAAAATTATGTATGTGTTTTTTAATTTCAATAATTAATTAGTTATCATTGAAAATAAAGAAATTATTTAAATAAAAAATAAAAATGAAAAATAAAAGAGCAAATAAAATACGAAGTTTACTTCTAAATAAGATTAATAATGAAATTTTATCAAATTTTAAAGGAAAAGAACATATGAGAATCAATGGTTACAACATAAAAACATTATATGATTTTAATTGTGAAAATTTTGAAATTTGTATAATTAATAAAACAATAATAGGAAATAGTCAGGTAATGAATACATCACGTAAAAGCAAAAATTATTCAACACTTCATTTAGATATAATTCCAATTAATTTATTAGAAAAATTTAATTCTGATAATGAAGATAATTTACTTGTTGTAAATTCAAAAAAATTATTATCTTATCAAAAAATAAAAGATCCAAAAATTCCTCCTTCAAATTTAAAAAAAAAAGAAGTTATTAATAAATATGAAAATCAAGAATTATTAAATGAAAATAAAAGAGTGAAAGATGGATTTAAAACCATGAGAAAAATTTTACATTCTATCAAAAATAAATCTAATATTACTTCAAAAGACTTAAAAACTCCTAGAAACATTTCAAATAATTCTTTTATAAATATTATACCAAAAAGAAGAAATTATAAGCATAAATCAACAAAAATTGTTACTAACCAAAACACAGAATTTAAAATAAAATTAATTAATATGAGTTATGATGATAATAATTTAAATGAAATACAAAAAGTAATAGAAAAAAATAAAAAAAATAGTATTTTAAAAAAACAAAATATAAACATGAATTTTACAAAAAATAATCATCCCACATTTTCAGATTATATAAAACAAAATAATAATAATAATATTGATAAAAAAAAGAAAATTAGTCTTCGTAAAAAACTTTCATTTAATAAATTAGAAATTTTAAAAAATACAAATTATGATAAAATTGAAGAACCAAAGACTGATAGACCAAAAATAACAACATTAACACTTAAAGATGATAGTTTCTAATGTAAAATAGAATTTACTAGAATTGTTTATTAAAAATATATATTATTAAATTCATTATTGATAATATATATTAAAAAACATATAAAAAATATTATTATAATGAATTTAAATATTATAAAAATAATAAAATTTAAAAAAGAATATACTTTTATTTAATATAAAAAAGAAATGATAATATCTATTTGACTTTTTTAATTATCAATAAAGATATTTCTTTTCTTTTGTTTTGGATGTTAAAAAAATTTCATACATTATAAAAGTTAAGGTATTAAATTTTATGATTACATTTCTTTTTCTGAATATCAAAAATTTAAAATTTAAATAGATTATTATAATAAAAATATTTAAATTCGTTCAAAAATCTTAAATCAAATTTTAAAATTATAATTATATTAAGTTAAAATATTTAGATTGAATAAGAATAATTAAATATTAATATTTCAATCAAATAATATTAAAACTATGATGAAAATAATTCAAATTACTTAAATGAAAATCAATCTAATGATTAATTAATTTTTAATTAAAAATGAAAATATTATATTTTGTACTTTTTTTACTAATTTTAATTATCAAATGTTCTAAAAATGAAACATTACAATTGAATTCTACTGATAAAGAAGAAAAAGAACATTTACAAGAAAGAATTGATGAAATTTTAAAAAAAGAAAAATGGGATGAACAAAAAACAATTACAAAAAAACAATTTGAAAAAATATTTAAAAGATTATTTGAATTAGGAAAAGAAGAAGTAGAAAATAAAGAAAAAAAATTAAATGATAATCAGCAACAATATTTTGATATGTTATTAAAACAAATAGTAGAATTAGTGTTAAAAGATATTCCTGAAGAAATTGATATAAAAAAAATTGTAGATTATTTGGATCCAATAAAAATTCAACAAATATTTGGAAAAGTATTAAGTCCTGAAAATTTACAAAAAGTATCTACACAAAATGAAAAAAATAAAAATAAAGATAATAATAATTCAGATTTATAAATTATGAATATTAAAATTTATTTAAAAAATTTTTATTACATTTTTTTTTATCCTAAAATACAATAAATAGTAAATTAAAATTTTATTCAATATAAATTTAAGGGTTAAACCTAAAATTTAGGATAATAAATGAAAAAATTTCTTCCTTTTAAAGTAAATAAACCTTATCAAAAAATGTTTTTTATTTCCACTCCAAAAAAAAATGAAAATGGAAAAATTTTATCATCTAAACATCTTTTTAATATAAAAAAACCAATCGAACAGAAAATAACATTTAAACAAAAATTACATTTCAAAACTACTTTTATTCCAAATCATTCTCAAAATTTTTTAAATTCCCAAATATTATTAAATCAACAAACTAAATTTAAAAGAAGAATAAAATTTAGATTTTCCGTGATAAAAACTTTTTCAATAAATGATAAAAAATTAAAAAAAATAAAAGATAATAAACAAAAAAAATGTCGATTACATTTAAACGGAATAAATAGAAAAGAAAGTAATTTTTCAACTGGAAGATGGAAATTAGAAGAACATCAAAGATTTATTGAAGCAATTATTAAATATGGGAATAATTGGAAACAAGTTCAAAGATATGTTAAAACTAGATCAAGTACACAGGCGAGATCTCATGCTCAAAAATTTTTTATTAAGTTAAAAAGAGCTAAATTTTTAAATAAAAATATCAATTTAATTAATTCTTCTATTAAAAGTTTACATGACTTATTGAAAGATTTACCAAAAAAAGAATTTGATAATGTTATTAAAGAATTAAATAATGTTGCTTTTGATAAAAAAAATTTTAATGAAAAAAAAAGAAAATCAAGAAGTAAATCTACTCATGTTAATTCTGAATATTCTGAAATAAATAATATTTCTAATACTGATTTGTTTGATTATAGTTATTATGAAGAAAAAAATAGTGAAATGGATTTAGATAATGATGAATTATTATTAATTAATAAATTTATTCCTAGATCTAGAAAAGGAAGTATTGATTTTGTAAATGAAAAGAAAAGAAAAAAAACTCTTACTTCCATTTATGAAGAGATAAATGATTTAGATAAAAATAAAAACAATAATTATTATATAAATATTACTAATGAAAAAGAAATTTTATGTAAGGAAGTTAATGAAAATGATTATATTAAAGAATTTAATTTATCATTTGGATTTGGAAATAATAATGATATAGATAAATTAGAATTTGATAATATAAATAATATAAAAGGAAGCAGAAAAGAGAGTATTGATGAAGATTTTATGTATAATTCTATGAATTTATAAGAATAAAATTTAAATATAAATTATTATAATTTTATTTATAAAAGTTTGGATTTAATATTAAATTTGAATTATATTTAAAAATAAATGACTTAAAAAATCTCATAACTTATTCTTTTTTTTGTTATATTCTTTCTAATTTTTTTAAAAAAGCCGAAAAATAAATAATTAATTTTAAATTTAATATAAAAAATTTCTTATTTAAATTATTCCATTATTCCATTTTTGAAAAATGAATGATTTGTTAAATATTAAATATCCATTCAAACCTTCAAAAAATTTCATAGTCTATAACTTTTTTAATAATATTGAACAAATACTTTCATTTTTTGTAAATTTTTATAATTTAAAAGAAGAAGATTCAAATTCTTTTTCTCAAATATATAAAAATGAAACAAAAAATAGAATAATATCAGCATTAGAAAATAATTTTCCTATATATTACGTTGAACATATACAACAAATTATAATTCAAAATAATTTTTCAAAGATAATTAAACATATAGTTAAATGTAAAGGAAAAAATGGAATGGATTATATTTTTACTAACCAAATAATATTTGTAAGAAATACCTGTAATGGAAATATAATTGGTTATATTGAAGATAAATGTCCAATTATTCATAATAAAAATGAACTGATAAATTATATGATTTTTAAAGGATATTTAAATGATATAAATAGGAAAACAATTTTTAAACAAATTGAAAAATATTCCAAAAAAAATATAATTAAAAAAAATATTTTTCATTCAATCACAATAAAGAAAAATATTTCAGAAGTTTATAAATTTTTTCAAAATATCGAAAATATATATATAGTGATGAATTTAAATAAAGGTCATAAATTTATTCAAAAAGGAATCCCTGGAAATATAGGAATGAAATATTATATAATTAATTTGATTAAAAATTTCCAAATTATTTATACTGTTGTAAATATTTCAGATAATAATGATTTTAAATTTATTAAATTTAGCAAAAAAACAAATGAAGGTCCTTGTTTTAATGAATATTTAGATTTTTCATTTCATGAAATAAGTGAAGATTTAACATGGATATCAGTAGGTAATAATATAAATAGTTGTTGTGAAAATAATAAATTAAATTATTTAAATAAATATGTAAATTATTATTTAAGAAAGATAAAAGAATTTCTTGAAATGTAAAAATGCAAAAAAATTATGATTATAAATAGTTTTATTTAAATTATGAACTATAAAATATAATTAATATATATACTTTAAAATAAATTATTTTGTAAATAATCAATAAAAAACATTAAAATAATACCTTATATTTTTTGAAATAATTTATTAAATAAAAAATAAACTTAACCTACCAAATAAAATTATTTAATTTTTAATAAATAAATATACAATTTATAAATTTTTTATACCTGTGGTCTAGTTTGAACAATATAAAAATCACCATTAGAATAAACTCCTTCAATATCTTGTTCACAACCATATAATTTTTCAACTTCAATCCCTAAAGTACTAATTTTATCAATCATATTATCAACAAAATTTTTATCATTAAAAATTTTATCATTAAAATAACTCATTTCAACTTCATTATCATTATCAATAGGAATAGAATCAAATAATCCAGCCCCAGAAAAATTTTGTAAATCTTCAATATTAGAATCACTTCTAAAAATAAACCCAGAATTATTTAATGAAATTGATTTATTTGGATATGATTTAATTTCATATTGTTTATTTTCTTTATTATAAATAAATGAAAAACTTTGTCCTTCATATGCTCCAACTAAAGTCTCTCCCATTCCAATTACAATTTCTGAGAATAATTCATTTTTATTATTTGATATTGGGTTTTTTGTATGAATTACATATGAATATTCAGAAGGAATAATTTTCTGACATAAAATACTCATTTTTATTTCTTCTATAGAAATTCCTACTTTTGATATTGCTATATATACTCCTTCATTATATTTTGATGCCCAAACTTTTTTCATTGCTAAAAATGCTTTTTCAAATTCATTTTCTTTTATTCCAAAGGAAATTAATTTTTGTTTTAATTTAAGAGTTTCTTCATTTTCAACATATTTTATTTTTAAAATTGTTTTTTTGCATTTATCTAATAAATTTTTAATATCATTTTTTTTAATTGCTATTTTTAATTTTTCAATATATTCATCAATTTCTTCTTTAACATCTGCATTTTCTTTTAATGTTAAAAAATATTCATTTACATTAAAAGGTATTGCAAAACTTTCTGGATATTTAATATAATCACAATTAGTTATTTTTTTATATATTTTTTGAGTATTTAAAGATTTTGCTCCTACTAAATTTGAATTAAATTCATCTAATTCAAGATATATTTTTTCAAATTTATCATTTAATTTTTTTATATTAATCTTTTCAATTTTTTCTTCATTTTTATTATCATTAATTTCATCATTTTCTATTTTTTCAAATTTAATCTCTTGATTAACAATAGAACATTTAACTTTATTATTAATTAATTTTAATATCCCCTGACAAATATTATCATTAAAACAAACTCCAAATAAACAATTTGCGTTTCTAGCTCTAACTGAAACATGAGCTAAAATATCAGGATAATTTTCAGATTTAATAATAATTATTCCAGAACAATTTTTAGGAATTTCTTCATTTCCATTAATATTTTCAGTTAAAATTATTGTTTTGTCTTTATATTTAGTTAATTGAACATCAATTAAATTTTTAACATGAATTAAATTTCCATTTATAAAATCATTTTTACTTCTTGATATAATTAACCAATCTGATAATTCTGCGTTTTTTCTTATTGTAGGTTCTATTTTTTTTAATAAAATTGATAAAGCAAAAAATATACTTCCTCGAATCATTTCTTCTGCAAAATTATCACTATAATTATTATCAACTGCACATTCTTTTCCAAAATATCTTGCTCTTGCATCAAAGTAATTATTATAAAAATCAATCACTGAAGACAATATTCTATTTAATCTACTTAATACACTTTTAATTTTTAATGCTGAATCTTTTGAATTATCATTTTTTAATTTATCTACAATATTAAACCAATCATTTAAACAAAGAGAAAATTCAGAATAATTAGGATATGAAATTTTAATATTTTTCATTATTAAATTTATTTCATCAATATATTTATCATAATCAATTTTAATATGAATAATTTTTTCCACTAATTGTCTAACATAAACTTCAAAAGACAATTCAAAAAATAAAATATCTCTTAATTTATTAATATTATTTAAATTCATTTTAATAATACTTTGTAAATATTCCCTAGCTTCAGTAACTTTTTTAATTAGTATCAAAGTATCACAAGAATCTTTATTATAAACAACCTCATCAAAAATTTGTTTTGCCTTATCATCAAAAGCATATTTACTTTGATCATAACTCAAAATTAAATCAGTTGATGAATGAACACTTTTTAATGTTAATAAATAATGTTCAAAATCTTTAATATTATAAGCCGAACTATAATATGGTTCAGATACAATATTTCTTTCATAAGAAGCTAATCTTTCTTTATTTATTCCTCCTCTTTTTAAAACATCCCAATAAACTTTAATATCTCCTTTACTTTTTAAAAATTCAATTACTGCTTCACAAATTATTATATCTTCTGGTGTTGAATTATTATGTAATTTTTGATGCCATTGTTCATAAAAATTATTTATATGATTTTTTGGTATTTTATTTTTTCTCATTACACTTAATATTTCATCTCTTATTGCTTGTCCATTTCCAATTCCTTTTCCAATTTGAGCTAAAATACTTTTTATTAATGATGATGTTGAATAAAATAAATTATTATATAATTTTTCTTTCTGGAATATTGAACTATATTTTAAAGTTAAGTTATTACTTAATTTATTCATTGCATCTGATAAAACAATTGGTCTAGTATTATAATTTCTTTGCCAATCCAATTTTTTTTCATGAGAAAATTTTAACCAAATTAAAATCCAAATCCATTTTTCATTTGAAGTATTTTCATCAAAATTTTGGATTATATCAAAGCATTTATTATATCTATGCATTAATGTCCAAGAACCATAATTTACTTCACAATTAATAATATCTATTACAAATTCATTAACATATAATCCACTTTCTACTAATATTTGTTTTGATTTTCTTTTATTTATTTTTAATTTAAATTTAATTTGATAATTTTTTCTATAATTATTATACCATTTATTTGTTTGTGGGTCAAAAAATACAAAATTTAATCCATTAATATAATTTGTATAACCATCTCCTCTTGGAATTGTAATTTTTATTTTTTTAATATTACCATTTTCTTTTTGTTCTTCATTTTTTTCTAAAACAAATTCTGTTTGTAATGCATTTTTATCAAATTCAATTGAATTTTTAGGATAACTTTCTTTTGGTGGATGACTCCAACTTGATAAATTATTTCCTTTAAAAACACCCCAATGTAAAATTAATTTTTTATCATAGTTTGTTGAAAATTCTAAAGCTACTATTTCTTCACCTTTTTTTTTTGTTTCTTCATCCTCTTCTTCATCTTCGTTTTCTAATTTTTCTTTTTCTTCTTTTTTTTCTTCTTCTTTTTTTTCTTCTTTTTTTTTTTCTATTTGTTTATTAAAGTATGTCCATCTAACATTTACTTTTATATTGTTTTCTAATTCAAATTCTGTTATTTCATTTTGTGGATTATTATAAATTTTTTCTTGTTCTTTTGAATTTATATCTCCCATTTTTATTTTTTTATTTTTACATATTCTGTATTAGGATAAAAAATTAATTATGTGATTTTAAAATAAATTTTTTTTAAATTTTACAATTTAAAATTAATAAATTAAATTTATTATTGCTAATCTTATTTTTTATATAATACTTTTTTATACCAAAGATTGAAAATATATCTTTTTATATTAACTTCTTTTAATCCGTATAATGAAAACATAATTTTTTTTAATAAAGTAAAAATATTTTCACAATAACATTTTACACAATCAGTATAATTAGATAAGAGACATCCATTTAAATTGCATTTTACATTACATGTACATGTAATACAATGTTCATTTTTTTTAATAATATGAAAATATTCATTTAAATAATTAGTAAAATAACCATTTTTACTTCTCCATTTTTTAATAAATGTTTTTAATTTTTTATTTTTATCTTCATGAAATTTCCTATATATAAGAAGCATTTTATGACTTAATAAAAATTTATTTTGTTGTTTTAAAACTTGTAAATATTCTTCATTATGAAAAGAATCATCATTTGATGATTTATAATAATCGATATTAGAATGAAGTAAAATATTATTTTCTTTTGAATATTTATCAATTACAGGAGATAATTTTGTATCATTTGATTTATCCAATCTACTATCATTTAATGATGATAAATAATATTTTTGTGTAATATTTATATCAGTTAAATTTGTATTATTATCAGTTTTAATATTATATTTTTCTATATTTCTTGTTGATGTTTTATAATTGTATTTTTTTGAAATTGGGTACATTTGTTTTTTTTGTTCAAATGGATTTTTTTTTTTATAAATTGAAATTAATATTTTATTAAATTTTTTTATTCTTTTAGATCTTTGTAAATTTTCTATTGTTGACATTCCATTATTTAGATTTATATTTGATTTATCCAAACTTGAACTTTTTCTATATTTTTTGTTATCTATAGTTTCTTTTGCTTTAATTTTATATTTTTGAAGATTTAAATTTTTTAATTCATTATCATTTGAAGTAAATCTCCATTTATTTAATTTTTTTTTTAAAATATTTGAATAATCTAAACTTTTTATTCTTTTTATTAAAAATAAACGTATTTTTCTCATTATTGAATTTTGATATACATAGGAATTATTATTATCAAATGAAGAATTCTTTACAATTTTTTTTTGTTTTTCTTGACTTTTACTTTTACAATTTTTTTTATTTATTTTACAATAAATATCATTTAAATTTAAGCAAATATCTTTTTTTTCATTTAAATTGTTTTTATCTAATGTTTTTGTAACTAATATAAATTTTGAATTATCATTAAAATTTTCCTGTGTTCTATTTCTATATTTTTTTTTTTCTTTTATTAATTTAAATTTATTTTGATATGAAGTTATTTCATTTTCTTCATTTAATAGTAAAAATAATGAATTAATTTTTTCATTTTTTATTTTGTTATTTATTAAATTTATATTATTATTTTTTTTATTATCTTTATAATTAGAAAACTTATGGCTTAATTTTTCTATTTGATTATCTAAATTTTTTGTATTAATTAAATGTATATTAAGTTTATTGTTTTCTTTATCCCTTAATTTTTGTACCGAAATTTTAGGATTTTGATTTTCTGGAATTATTTCTTTATTTAAAATATTATACTCTTTTATATTAATATGATTTGTATTTTTATTAAAACAATTATTTTTCATTTTATTAAAATAAATTTGAAGTTTATTAATATTATTTCTATTATTCTTTTTATCAAAATTAATAATTAATTCCTTAAGTTTATCAAAAGGTTTTATTGGGGAATTTTTTTTTTTATTATCATTTTTTTTAAGATTTATATATTCAATCCATTTAGAAAAATATTTAGCTTTTATTATTTTATTTTGTTCATTTTTCTTCATTAAATAAGTTTCTAAAATTTTTCTTTTTTTAATTTTATTTTTTTCATTAGATTTAATTTTTTTAATAATCATTAACCATTTCAATACACTTCTTTTTTTTAAATCATTAATTATTTTTCTTTTCCTAAAAATATATTTACATAAATTCCTATTCACTTTATTTTTTAATTCCTCCATTTCTCTATTTTTTTTTTTTATTTTCTCCTTTAATAATCTTGTTTTTTTTAACCATTTCTTAAATTTTTTCTTTAAAATATCATATGGTTTTTTATTTTCTTTTATCAATGTTTTATATAATATTTGTCTTATTCTAATTTTTGTTAAATCATATTTCTTTTTTTTTTCTTTATCTTTTTGACTTAATTTTCTTGTTATATATAGCCAATTTTTCATTATTTTTTTTAATATTAATCCTTTATTTCTTTCTTTTTTTTTTATTATTGATAAGAGAAAAGATTTTTTCTTTTTTAATATTTGATATTTTTGCTTTTTTATATACGAGGATATTTTATTTTTTATATCTTTCCATTTCAATAAATATTTCGATAATAAATTAACTTCTTTTTTTTCATTTTTTATAATAATATTTTCAATGATATCATTTCTTTTAATATCATTTTTCTTTTTCCTTTTTAATGAATTAGTAAATCTTGTATTTATTTCTTGAGAATTATTTTTTTCTTTTGAATATGCTCTAATATTTTTTGTGTTAGTAAAATCAGTATCATATATATTTTCAATTTTATTTTTATTAGTAAAAGTTTGTTTAATTGCATGTTCATTTTTACTGAATATATTATCATCTATTATACTTTTACCTTCATTTTGATAAATTATACTATTTTCTTTATCATTATTTTTAAATTCATTTTCTTTTCTATTAACTATAATATTTATATTACTATTTTTAGGTAAATTATTTTCAATTTTATTTTTATCATTTTTTTTATTAGTTTCTTTATTTATTGTTTTATTGATTGATTGAAAACTTTCATTATTTTCTTTTTTATTTTTTAATTTAAATTCACCATCATTTATTGCTTTATTTTTTATTTTTTTATTAAAAGGTGAGGTTTCTCTATTTAATTTTTGGCTAAAAATTTCATTGTCTTCAATATCTACTTTTATTTTCCCTTTATTTAATTTATTTTCATTTGTTTTTATATCATTTGTTAATTTTGATTGTTTATTTATTAATTTAGATTCTTTCTTTTTATAAACAAATTTTTCTTGAGCGCTCATTCCTTTATTTAAATTCAAAGAAGCTTTTTTTGAAATTTTTTTCTCTTCAATTAATTCATTTGATATGATACTTTTTTCTTTCCAAATATTATAAAAATGTTTAATTTTATCTTTTCCATATTTTAATATCATATTTTTTAAGTAAGATATTTTTTTATTTTCAATAATTTCTTCTTCATTTTCATCAATAGACTCTAATGATTCCTTTATATAAATCCATTTATATAAACATTCTTTTATTTCTCTTAAATTAATTATATGTAATAATAATTTTTTTCTTTCTTCAAATTTTTTAACTTCAAATTCTTTTTTCTCTTTTCTTTTTTTATTTTCTTTATGATTGATTATTATACTATTTTTTTTTTTATTTTTATTTGAATTAAAGTTAGGTTTATCTTGTGATAATTTCAATGATGAAATATTATTATTATTTTTTTGGTTTTTTTCAGAAAAATAATTTTCTTCATTATTATTTATAGTATCATCTTTATTATATTTTTCATTTTTATTTTCTTTTATATTTTTATAAAATTTATGTTTTATTTTTTCTTTTTTTTCATTTTCTTCATCTCTATTATTTGAACTTTTGGTTTCATCAGTTTTTTCTTCTTTTTTAAAAATATTTTTATTCTCATTTTTATTTTTATGTTGATTTAACTCAGTTTTTAAAGTTTGTTTATTTTCATTTATTTTTTTTCTTTTATTTTTATTATTATTAATAGACTCATTCATATCATCATTACTTTTAACTTTAGCATTTTTTAAATAGATAGTATTATTATTCACTTTATCTTCATTATTAATATTATTAATTATTTCATTATTAACTTCTTTTCCAATTTTTTCATTTAAATTATCAATTATATTTGTTTGTTTATCCTTTTTTATCATTTTTTTTTCATTAATTTTATCAATTTCATTATTATTATTTTTTTTATTTTGATTTTCTTTTTCATTCTCAATTCTTTTATCAATAGTTTTTTTATAAGTGTTTTTTATTTTCTTAATATTTTTTTCTTTTATGTTTTTTTTGTTATTTAACTCTTTTTCATTATCTCTGATATTATCATTAATTAAATTTAATTTATCATTCTTTTTTTCATTTATTTGATTTTCATCTGTGTGTAATTTCTTTATATTATTTTTTAGTTCTTCTTTTTGTGTGTTAAATAATTGTTGATTATGAATATTTTCTTCTTCTTGATTTATTTCTTTATCAATTCTAATAATATTGCTATCAATATTATATTCATTTCCATCAATTGAAATAGTTTTAATGATTTCATCATTTTCAATATTTTTTTGAAATTTTTCATTTTCTGAAATGAATTTTGATTCTTCATCTATTGTTTCATGAATATTATTCTGATTAAAATTATTTTTAATATCTTGTGTAACATCATTATTTCTTAAATTATTATCTATATCTTTTTTGTCAGATATATTTTTATTTATTATATTCTCTTTATTTTCTTCTATATTAATGTTATTTATAACATTTTTCTTTTCAATTTCATTATTATTATTTTTTTGTTTATTTATTATTTTATTTTCATCATTTTTTAGGATTTCATTTTTTTTTATTAATTCATTTTCATTCACAGTATTATTTTTATTGATTTTACTATAATTTATTTCTTTTTCTTTATTTATATTTTCATCTTTTATCATATTGAATTCATTCCCATTATTAATATTTGTATTATTGTTTTTATCTATATTATTTTTTCCAACACCTTTCAATTCTTTTAAATCAATCTTTTTCACATCATAATTTCCATTTATTTTATTTATTTCTAATGAATTTTCTTCTTTAACATTATTTATATCTTTTTGATTAATATTATCAATAATATAAATTTTATCTTCATTAATGTTTGATGTATTTTTATTTATTTCTTTATTGTCTTTATAGTTAATACAATTATTTCCATCTTTTTTTTCAAAATTTATAAATGTGTTATCAATATTTTGAGTATTAATTTTATCATTATTTTTAATTTCTTCATTTTCAGTCAATTCATTTTTTTTATTATTTTTATCTCCATTTTTTATTCTATCATTTATAGTTTCTTTAATCCCTTCATTTTGGATTTTATTATCTCTATCATTTTTAATTTTATCATTTTCATTTAATTTATTTATAATTTCATTATTTTTATTTTTATTTTCGTAAATTATTGATTTATCAATTTCATTTTTATTATCTTCATTTTGCATTCCAGAAATTATTTTGTGTCCATTTATTATTGGGTTAATTTGAGAATCATTATTTTTTATATCATCATTATAATTTACTGATGTTTTATTATTATTTTTATCCAATTCTTTTTCTAAATTTTCTTCAGATTTATTATTTTTATTTTCATATTCTACTTTTTTAATTTCATTTTCTTCTTTTTTTTCATTTTTATTTCCATTTTCTTGATTATATCCATTGCTATTTTTTAATATTTCATGATTAACTACTTTTTCTTTATTCATATTATTTTTAATTTCATTTTCTTCATTTATAATTTCATTTATTTTTTTATTAATTTCGGTATCTTCTTTATCTTTATTTTTTTCATTTTTAATTTCATCAGATTTTACTATAATGTTATTATCTTCATTTTCTTTTTCTTTAATTTTATTTTCACTATTTTCATTTTCTTTACTTTCATTATATTTAGTTTCTATCTCTTTAAAATCCTCCTCATTATCAGTTTTAATTATATTTTCATTATTTTCTTTTTTAAATTTCTTTTGATTATCTTCTTTTTCTTCAATTTCATTATCTTTATTTTCTTTCTCTTTAAATTCTTTTTGTATTACTTTTTTATTTTCCTCATTTTCATTCACTTTAATTTCATTTTCATTATTTTTAATTTCATTTTCATTATCATTTTTTATATTTTTTTCTCTTAATTCATTATTTTCATTTTCTTTAATTTCATTATCTTCATTCTCATTTTCATTTTCTTTTTTTTCATTTCCTTCAATTGTATTAATTTCATTTTTAAAATTCTCTTCATTTTTATTTTCATTTTTTATTTTTTCTATATTTTCTTTATTTTCATTTTCATTTTTTTCATTTTCTTTTTTTTCTTCATTAATATTTTCTATTTTTTCCTCAGTTATATTTTCTTTCTCTTCTTCTATTTTATTTTCTTTACTTTCATTATTTATGTTTCCATTTTCCATTTCTTCTTTTAAATTTTCTTTTTTTTTTTCATTTATATTTTCTTTTTCTTCTTCTATTTTATTTTCTTTATTTTCTTGATTTTCATTTTCTTTTTTATCATCATTTTTAATTTCATTTATTTTATTTTCATTATTTTTTTCAAACCCATTATTTCCTTCAATTTTATTTTCACTTTTAAATTCTTTGTTTTCATCATTATTAATTTTTTTGTTTATTTTTGCATTTTCATTCTCATTTTCTTTTTTTTCTTCATTTTTACTTTCATTATTATCTTCATTTATATTTTCATTAATTATATTTTCTTTATTTTCTTCTTTTAGAATTTCTTTTTTTTTTTCATTGATTTTTTCATTATTTTCTTCATCTATTTTTCCTTCTTTTTTATTTTCATCTTTTTGTTCATTTAAAATTCCATCTTTTTCTTCATTTATAATTTCATCTTTCTTTTCAATGATAGTTTCATCTTTTTCTTCATTTGTAATTTCATTATTTCCTTCATTTTTAATTTCATTTTTCTCCTCTATTTTTTTTTCTTCTTTCTCTTCATTTTCATAATTTTCTTTTTCTTCAGAATCTTTTAATTGAAACTTTTTATTTTTAATTTCCTCCTGTATAATTAATTTCTCTTTTTTTTCATTATCATCATTATTGTTTTCTTCATTGTTAATTACATTATTTTCATTTTCGTTTCCTTTAATTTCATCATTAAAATTTTCATTAATTTTATTATCTTGATTTCCTTTTCCTTTAATTTCATTTTTATTTTCAATTATTAAATTATCATCAATTTTATTTTCTTTTTCTTTAATTATTTCAGTTTCTTTTTTTTCTTGTTTTATTTTATAATCTTCATTTTCATATTTTTTGATCATATTTTGTGATTTAAAAATATGATTTCCCTTTTCTTTATTTTCTTCATTTATATTTTCTTTATTTTCTTCATTTATATTTTCATTATTTTCTTCATTTATATTTTCTTTATTTTCTTCATTTATATTTTCATTCTTTTCTTCATTTATATTTTCATTATTTTCTTCATTTATATTTTCTTTATTTTCTTCATTTATATTTTCTTTATTTTCTTCATTATTATTTTCTTTATTTTCTTCATTATTATTTTCTTTATTTTCTTCATTAATATTTTCTTTATTTTCTTGATTTTCTTCATTTGAATCATTTTTATTATTAATATTCATTCTTAAATTTTTTTTTTTTAACTCATTATTCCCAGTTAAATCATTTATCAATTTATCAATTTTTTCCCAAGAATCACTAATTTCCATCTTTTTTCCTTTATCTATATTAATAAATTTAATCATCCATAAATTTTTATTATAATAAAAATTAATTGGAAAATAAATTTTTGTTTTAAATCCTAAATTTAAAGTTGGAGAATTTAAATAAAACAATTGACTATAACTTTTATTTATTTTATTATTCCTTCCAATAAATTTTTGAATATTAAAAAATAAATTTTTAAAAGAAACAATTTGTTCAATATAAGAAAAATATTTAGAAAATCCATTATTATATGATGACCGAAAATTTGACATAAAAATATTTGTATTACTAACACATGAAATGGATATATATATATGTAAAGAAGGATATATAAAATTAGAAAAAGAAGAATTTCATATAGAAAATAATGATAATTTTAGTAAGATAAATAAAAAAAAAATTAAAACTGAAATTTCATTTGAAACTTTTCAAAAAGATTTAGATAAAATATTAAAAAAAGAAAAAAGGGAAAAAATAAATTTTAAAAAGGAAATTTTATTAAAGATAAAAAAAATAATTTTAATAACAATGGAGTCTATAAAATATATAATAAATGAAAATGAAAGAAAAAATTGTTTCGAATTATTTAATTATAATTTTATTATTGATCAAAATTTTATTCCTTATTTAACAAAAATTAATTCTACTTTTGGAATTGAAGAAAATATGTTTTTTAAAAAATATATTTTTAAAATGTATGATGATTTATTTAAATTAACTATTGATAAAATATATAATCCTGTTTTTAAATATAATGATAATGAATATCCTTTTGAAGTTAATGAATATAATAAAGATGAAAATATATGGGAATTAATTGGTAATATTAATATAAAATAATAAACAATTTATTTTTTTATATTAAAAAATAATAAAATTATAATTTAATAAATTTTAAAATATAACTCATAATAAATATAAATTTGAATTATTGTCATCACTTTTTATTATATATAATTTTTAGCAATATGCTAAATTATCTTCTTCATTTATATCTTTTTCTGGTAATCTTCCATGACAATCATAATTTGATAATGATTT
>JAJJLH010000403.1:0-17856 GCA_023806865.1 Isotricha sp. YL-2021a
CCCCAATCCCCAATCCTAAAAAAGTTTATTGATTTAATTTTATAGTAATTTAACTATTGTTTATTTAATAAAAAAATTTTATTAAATAATATCATTATAATTAGCAATAAAAAAAATCTTAAAAAAAAATAATTAATAAAATTAATAAATTTAACAACATCACAAAAATAAAAAACAAAAATAAAAAATTATTACATAAAAACCAATTTTCATTCCTAACAAAACTAAATAATTGTTTTAATAATCAACGTTAATTTTCATGGGAAAAATGTTATTTCAAATCATAAATTCAATTATAAAAATTAGAGAAAATAGGTTAAATGAAGTTATCATTAATCAAATTTGAACAATATCAATAATAAAAGAACTTATGGAATAATTTAGTAAATCATAAATTCTTTTATAAAAATTAGAGAATAGGTCAAATGTAGTTATGATTAATCAAATTTGAATAAAAACAATAATAAAAGAACTTATGGAATAATTTAGTAAATTGAATAGAAAAAATAAATTTTCAAAACTAATATGATTAAATAAATTAAATTAAAATATTTAAGTAATAAAAATAATTAAAAAATATAAAATCATTTATTAAATATTATTAAAAATAAAAAAAATATTAAGAAAATAGATTAAAAATTATAATAAAAAATAAAAATTTTTAAAAAATTTTTTCAAAAAAAATTATATAAATTATTGAGTTTGTCTTCTAAATTTATCCAAGATAAAAATATAAAAAATAATCTCAAAAAATACATTTAATTTCCTTTTTCCCATGCATCTTCCCAAAAATCATATTCAAACTGTACAGCTTTTCTATAAGTTTTAATCATTTTATCCCCAATATCACTATTCTTTTCAGCAAACTCATTACAAATCTTTAAATATTCACTCAAACTTTTTGAAGGACCATTCGAATAATCATCCATCCATATTTTATAAATATTTTCTCCTTTAATTTGATTATTATACATATATATTCCAATTTCATCATAAACCCAAAAACAAGCTAAAAGAGAAGATAAACCTTCTTCAATTGAATTTTTTTCTACATTTTCTCTTTCAAAATCTATATATTTTTTACATATTTCAGATTTTTCTTTTTCTTCTTTTAATTTAAATTTTTTTACATATTCTTCTTTTAATATTTCAATTAGTGGTAAACATTTATTTGAAAAATTATCAAAAATTTTTTCATATTCATCTGAATATTTTTTTAATCTTTGAGATAAAATTTTTAAACTTTTTGAATATTCCTCACAATAAAATATATCTTGACCAATATATTTTCCAAATGATTTTAATGAAAGTGTTCCATCCATCATTCCTTTTATAAAAGGGAGTTGCTTTATTTTTTCAATTATGTCTGAGACTTCTCTTCTTGCTTTTGTACTCCATAATTCTTTATTGTTTGATTGAGACATTTGTTTCTTTTTATTTCTTTTTTATGATTGTTTTACTTATATAGTAATTTAAATTGGATAATTTTTTAAATATTATAATTTTAATGAAAATCTAAAAATAGTTTTTAAATAACTATTTTTTTAAATAACTATTTTTTTAAATAAAGGATTATTAGAAAATTTAATAATATTTAAATATATTATTTTATAAATAATTAATATTTATATTATATAAAAGAAATAAAAATTGAGAGATTATTTTTAAAAGTATTAATAATAGAATTGTATACATTCAATTAAAATAAATAATAATTTAGATTCAAATCAAATTTCATTTAAATTCAATAATTTTTATTTTTTGAATTAAATCATAATGGGGATAATTTTTCATCGTCAATGTTATTATATAAACCCAAAAGAACAAAATTTAGATAGTAAAAGTAATATTGTATATATTCATAGTGTGAATCTAAGAGGGAAAAATTTTATTAATGAAGATATAATTGATATTAAAGAAGAAAATAATAATAAAAATGAAGAAATTAATGAAAATGAAATAAAAAAGGAAAAAACAGAGAATAATTTTATAAATATAGATGAAGAAATAATAAAAGAAGAAGAAGAAGGAGATAATAAATATATAGATAATGAAATTATAATAAAAAATGATGAATTAAATTATCAAATAAATAAAATACAAAGAGCATTTCGTAAAAGTTTAAAAAATAAACAAGAAAAAGAAGAAAATGAGGAAAAAGAAATGAAAAATATAACAAAAATATCAAATAACTTTGATATAAATCATAATTCAATAAAAAAAAAAATAAGTTTTGACAAAAAAATAAAAGAAAATTTCATAAACAAAAACTTAACAAAAGAAGAATCAAACACAGATTTAAAAGTAAACGATGAAACAAAAATAAACACAACATACACACATCAATATAAAAATATTCTCCCAGATAAAAATAATTCAAACTCTTCTCTTTTTTCATTATCATTTTTAAACTCAACAGAAATATCAAATTTAGAAAAAGGAAATTTCATATCAAAAAAAAAAAAATACATTTATAAAGGAGGATACAATTTCAAAAAAAAAAAAGAAGGATTCGGAATAATAAAATGGGAAGATAAAAGTATTTTAAAAGCAAAATTTCAATCTTCAAAAATAAACGGTTACGCATCTTATTATGATTATCCTTCAAATACAACATTTTTAGGTTATTATGAAGACAATTATCCAAAAGGATTTGGAATTTATTATAAAGATAATATAAAAATAATTGGAGATTCCTGGTTAAAAAATAATATAAAAAATATAGCAATTGAAATTTCAGATAATGATAATTATTATCAAGGAGAATTAAGTAAATCAATTAAAAATGGAATTGGTTTATATAGATGGTCAAATGGAAGTATTTATTTAGGTGAATGGTATGATAATAAAATGAATGGAATTGGTTTAATGAAATATTTTAATGATTCAATTTATTTTGGTGAATTTAAAAATGATTTAATGAATGGATGGGGTGAATTTTTATGGAGTGATTTTAAATATTATTGTGGAAATTATGTTAATAATTTAAAAAGTGGTTTTGGTATTTTTGTATGGGATTTTAATTCTATTATTGCTTATATTGGTTTTTGGGAATTTGGTAAACAAAATGGTATTGGAATTCAAATTGCTAATGGAAAACAAAAAGTTGGATATTTTAAAGAAGGAAGAAGGACTATTTTACTTAATGGACCTTGGGAAATTAAAGATTATTTAAAAAGTGAACAGTTTAAATATCAAAAATTTTTAGAAATGAATGTTAAGGAATTAAGTAAGTTTGTTAAGAATTTGAAAAATTTTTTAAAGGAAGATGAGTCGTTTTTATAAGAAAAAAATGGGATTTTTTTTTTTTTTTGTATATTTTTTGGTTTTATTTAATTATATATTATTTTATATATGATTATTAAGTTTTTATATTATTTTATTTTTTTAAATTTTAAAAATTATAATTTATTTTTTGAATTAAAAAAATTATTTATGTTTTAATTTATTTTATGGATGAAAATAGATTTTGTTATCTAACAAATTTTATTAATGAAAATTTTAAAAAATATAGTAATAATAATTTTTTTGGTTATATTGAAGAAACTTCAAATCCAGAAAGAAAGAATTTTACTTTTACAAGACATGGAAAAATTAAAATTAAAAAAGAATTTGGTATAGAATATAAATGGAAAAAATATAATGAAGTATATAAAGACATTAAATTAATATCAAATTCATTTATACCAATTATTAAAAATGATATTAATGAAAATTCACTTATCGGTATTTTTTCTGATAATAATTATTATATTCTTTTATTGTTATTATCAAGTTTTATAATGAAAGATTTTAATATACTTTTAATGTATAATATTCAAATTGATTTAAATAGTTTAAAAAAGATTTTAATTGAAAGTTCATTAAAAGTTATTTGTATAGGAGAAAGTCAATTTGAAATATTAAAAGAAATATTATTAGATAATAATAAAAATGAAATAAAAATAGAAAAAATAATTTTATTTGATAATAATAATTTTAACATAAACACAATAAATGAAATAAAAGGAATAAAAATATTAAATTTTTCTTCTTTTTTGTCTGAAGAAAACAAATTAGAAAAAAAAGACGAAAAAATAAATAAAAATACCGATTTAAATGAATTTAAATTTTATTCATTAACATCAAATGAATATAAAATTTGTGAATTTTCAGAAAAATCAATATTAAATACAATAAAAGACTTATTAACATTTCAATGTTTTAAATTTACAGAATTTGACATTTATTATTTATATAATTCACTTGGTGACATAACAGAAATAATATTTATATTATTATTAATTGAAGGAGGAAGTAAATTTACTTTTAATACTCATTTTTCTAAATTTTTTGATGAAATTGAATTACTTCATCCTACAATATTAAATAATTATCCTATTGTTTGGAAAAAAATTTATTCATCTATAAATAATATTATATCTCATTTAAAAGGAAATAAAAAAATTATGGCTGAAAAAGCAATAAAAATAAGAATGAATGAAAAAATAAAAAATGAAATAAATAATAATTTAAATGAAGAAGAAAGAAATGAACATAATATTTGGGATAAATTAATTTTTAATAAAATAAAAATTAAATTTGGTGGTAAAGTAAAAATATTATTTTCTTCATCAAATATAATAAATAATACAATAAAAAATTTTTTTGAAATTTCTTTAAAATCACCATTGATTTCAATTTATGGTTCAACTGAAACTTTAGGTTTTATTTCTTTAAATAATGAATCAAATTCAAGTTTAGGAATTTTTCTTCCTTCCAGAAAAATTAAAATATTAAAAAATAATATTCAATATTTTACAATTCCTTCAATTAATAATAATAATAATTCAAATTTAAATATTGAAATAAATGGAGAATGTATTGTAATGTCTGATAATATATTTAATAAATATATTAATGATTCTTGTAATAGAACTTTATTTTCAAGTAATGATTATATTGTTAAAGGGACTTATGAAAATGGGAAAGAAGATTATTTTTTTGTTGACAAAAATGAAAATATTATTCATTTTAAAAAAAAAAATATTTTTATTTCACCTTTAAAATTTGAATTGGATAATATTTCTGATTATGATGGGAATATTAATAATTTATTTGAAAGTTTTAATGTTGAAAATGAAGAAATTGTTTTAATTGGTCAATTAAATCATAATTTAAATTGGGATAATCCAGAAGAAGAAATAGAAAAATTAAAAAATAATATACTTAATGATATAAATAATAAAAAAAATAATAATAATATAATTCATAATATTTTCCTTTTGCAAAAATCACAAAAATTTTTTGATTCAAAATTAAAACTTAGAAGAAAGTTATTGATTAAGGAAATATCAAAAAAAAAATAAAAAAATAAATTTTTTATAAAATAAATAATTAAAATTTTTGATTAACTATTTTAATAATTATTATTAATGGGGAATATTTTACTTAAAGATTGTTATAATCCTGAATATGACAACCATGTTAGGGAGAAGAATAATAATAATAAAAATAAAATTGAAAGAAATATTTTAGATGAAATTATATTTAATAAAGAAGATTTAGAGGAATATACAGAAGATATAAATTTTAATGATGAATTTCAAAGAGAAAAAAATAATTTAGAATTTGGTTATTTTTTATCAAACAAATTTGGAATACCATACAATCAAAAAAATGACAATATTAAAATGAAAGATTCAAATTTTAATATTTTTACTCAAACATTATTTCGAAAAGTAGGAATTATTATATTATTAAGTGAAGATATACAAACTTCTTTCTATAGATTAAAAAGATTATTAAATATGTTGGAACAAGAATTAAAAAATAATACTGAAGAAGAAGAATTATTGAAAAAGAAATGTTCAATTTTTATATTAAATAAAAAATATGAAATGTACTCATTTGTAATGGCATTTGCTGGTTTAGATACAAATGACCTTCCTACTATTCTTTTTGTTAAAAAAGATTTTGAAAATCAAAAATTTGATGGAGAATGTATTAAATTGAATACTTCAAATTTTAATTCTCCTGAACTTATTATTGATACTTTAATGGGTTTATTGGAATCACTTCAAAATGATGATAATGATATCCAAAATAATAATTATGATTTTGATTTTGATAATTTAAGACATCAAAAATATCCTGAAAATGAATTAATAGTTCCAGAAAATCAAAATCATAATTATTTCATTAATAATAAAGTAAATCCAAATAATGATGTTAATTTTGATAATAATAAAAAAAAAAATAATAATTTTGATAATTTTAATGAAATAAAAAATGATAGTTTAAATGAAAATAATATTAATGAAATAAAAAATGATAGTTTAAATGAAAATAATATAGAAGATGAAAAAATAGATAATTTCAAAAATGATTTTGATTCAATGAATTTAAATGATAAAAATAATAATTCAATTATCAATAGTATTAATAATGTAAAATCAATTAAAAACATAAACAATTTTATTACAGATAATGAAATTAATGAAGCAAAACAAAATCTTAATATTGAACCTGATGAAGATAATGAAAATTCTACTGAAATTATAATTAGATATCCAAACTCAGGAAAAAGAGCTTCAAGAAGATTTTTAAAAGAAGATAAAATTCAATATTTATATAATTATTTAATTAGTCTTGATGATTTTGTTCAAGAAATTAATTATCAACAATTTTATATGACTCAACCTTTTCCAAAAAAATATTTTAAAGATTTAGATGAAAGTTTTGAAAATTATGGTTTGTACCCTGATGGGATTATTGATATTGAAATTATTAAATAAATTACAATTTAAATTAGCCTTAATTTTAATTTTTATTTTATGTTTATTTTCAATCAAAATTGAAATGTTGTTTAAATTTTTTTTATTATTTTTTTCTATTATAAATATATAATAGTAATTTTTTTCTTTGAATTACATAAAAAATAAAATAAATGGAATATTCAAAATTAAAAAATAATATTCCTAAATCAAAAAGCTCTATAATAAATTATACAAAACAATTACCAATATTAACTTTTTTTAATAAATCTGAAATATCTACATTATCAAAAAATGAAAATTCAAACAAAAAAAATATTACAATTAACTCAAATAACATTTCAGATATCTCAAAAAAAATTTTTAACGGTACAATAACAAATAAATCTAGGAATTTAGAAAGTAATATTGATTTATCTATTTTATCAACTTCAAAATCTATTCATAGAAGTAAAAGTGAATTATTATATACATTAAATAATAAAAATATAATGAATAATAAAAACAAAGTTTTAAATAAAAAAAATATAATGCCTATTATTTCAGAAAGAGAAGAAAATAAAAAAAAAAATTCAAATATTAAAATATTAAATAATTATAAAAATAAAAAATTTAATTTAAAAATTTCTGAAAGTGAAATAATTGGAAATAATTTTAATAATAATAATAAAAATAAGATAAATAAAATTAATAAAAAAGAATATTATTCTTTTCAACCAAAAATAAGTAAAAATTCAATTCGTATTGCTGAAAAATTAGAAAATTCTTTTATAAGAATAAATAAAATTCCAATTAAAAAATTATCAGAAAAAAGCCAAACCAAAATATTTGAATTTGAATTAATACAAAAAAAATATAATAACTTAAAAAATAAAAAATCAATATCTAAATCAAAAAATTATATTAATCCTAATGAGTCATTATATCAAAATGGTTTATTTAAAATTAAAGAAAAGGAAATTGAAAGAAAAAAAATATTAGAAGAAAGAGAAAATTTATATAAAACTTTTTCTTACACTCCAAAAATTTTAAAAAGAAAAATAAATTTTAATTTTGGAATTGATTATAAATTTGATAATGATAAAAGTCCATTTGATAATTTTTATTTAAGAAATATTTTATGGAAAGAAAGAATTAGAAATAAATCAGTAATTTTATTAAAAAAAAATCAATTAAAAGAATTAGAAGAATGTTCTTTTAGTCCAAAAATTATTAAAAAAAGAATTAATAATGATACTTCTTTTATATTAAAAAATATTGAACAAATAGATAAATATGTTAGAAATAGACAAGAGTTTTTGAATAAAAAAAAGTTAATCGAAATTGAGAATGAAAAAAAATTTTTTAATATTAATTATCTTAAAGCTCATCATTCAATTACAAATATAAATAAATTAAGAAATAAAAAAACTATAATAATTAAAGATTATTATACTCAAGATGATGGAAAATATTGCTAAGTTTTATTTAAATCAAGATCTTTTATTTTTTTAAATGATTCATAAGGTTTAACAGTATTAGGAATAGATAAATTTGACTCTCTATTATGTTGATTATTAGAATACATATCAAGTAAAAAAGTACTTTTATCATCTTGAACAACATCATCTTTAACTTTATTTAATTTATTCATTTCAATTTTTCCTTTTTCTTCCTTTGGAATAAAATTATCTTTCCCAATTTTAATTAAAGGCAAATCTACTTTAGTTCCAATTTGAAATTGTTGACATAAATCAATATGTTTTAATTCAATTCTAAAAAAATTCCACATTCCTCTTCTAAGCATTTCAATTAAATAAATAATCATAGAAAAAAATTCAGGTCTAATAAATCTATAAACAACTTCAGGTGATATAGTTAAAACCCAAGCAAATCTTCCAAAAAAATTTAAAGTCATTGCAGTATAATAAATATATTTTTTTTCATAAATTAATTGATTTCTCAAAGGATAATTTTTCCCTTTTTGTAATAAACCATAATCCATTTTCATATCCCAACAATAAGAATAACAAGAAGAAGTTACTGCAATAATTAACCAAGTTTTACCAAAGAAAGTAATTGTACTTGAATAATATGAACTAATAGCAACTAAAATTGATAAAGTATATTTACCACAATTTAATATATCAGGAAAAATTTTTTTATTATCAAAAATTGTTTTTATACATTGAAGTAATCTAACAACATAAGGAAGGAGATTTACACATAAAACAATTGGTCTGTGATTATTACATAATCTCTTTTTTTCTTCTACTGTTTCAAAATAATGAGTATAATAACATGTTGTATATTCAAAATCTCTTAATGGTCCTGTTAATGATGTTAATTGATCACCAAACCAAGTATGTCTTAATTGATTTCTTACTGTAATTGATGCCATTGATTCAAAAAATAAATCAAATAAATATATTCTACCTAAATAATTAAAATTATGAAATGGAGAAAATAAATAACAAAATGTAATTATCCAACAAACTAAAGGTGTAAATTCTAAAGGAATAAAAGATACTAAATCATATAAAATTGGTATTTCTGTTCTTTCTATCATATAACATAATAACATTAAAATAACTAATATAGAAAAAAAAGCTGCTCTTTTACAAATACTCATAACATCACTATAATGATTATCAAAATCAAAAGCAACTTGATAATTAATATGATATAAATTCCAAACATAAACATTTAATGCTAAAAACCAAAAATATAATATAAAAACTAAATAACCTCTAAACATTGGAAAAATTGTTTTAAATTTTGCATCATCATCCATATCTATATGAAAATATATCATTATCATTAAACAAAGTACTATTAATATTGATAATATTCCTAAAAAAAATCCAAAATAAAATGATTGAGATTGAGTAAAAAAAGTTTGAGAAGCAAAATCTTTTAAAATTTTTATTGCATTTGATGAATATTTATCAAAAAAAAATTCACTGAAAATTTTTTCTATTTCTGTTTGTTCTATACTTAATATTTGAAGTGGATTTAGTAAATTTGAATTTGAGATAAAAATTTCAAATTTTTTATTTATTTCTTTTACTGTTTCTTCATTTTCTTTACTATCTAAAACTTTTGTAAATTTTTGAAATTTTTTCATTATTTTATCTTTTGCTTTTAAATTTAGTTCTACAAAACTTTTTATATATATTATTTCTTTAAATAATTCTTTAATTGCATTTTCTATTGAATTTTTATATCTTTTATATATATTTTTATTTTTTTCTATAAATTCAAGTTGTTCTTTAATTTCTTTTATTCTGTCATGAGATGTTTTCACTTTTTGATAAAAGAAAAAATCAACTTTTTTTAATTCTAATATAATTTGAATTCCAAATTTTTCAAGTAAAGCTTTTTCATTTTGATTTGGAAATATTTGAATATCACTTAATGAATTCAATGAATTTGAACGTTGATCAAAAAAAAAACTTCTATTACCTGATTTTTTTTTATTAAAATCAGCCTGTCTTTTTTTATATCTTATTTGAAAAGGTTTTAAAAAACTTTTAAGTAATTCATAATTTATATAAAATTCTTTCCATTCTGCAATTCTATTTTCTTCTAAATATAAACCAAATTTCATTGAACTTCAAGAAATAATTAAATTTATAAATCAATAATTCAATATAATAATATAATAATCCATAAAATAAAAATATATAAAATAAATAAATTAATTGATAAAACATGAAAATAATTTACACATAATAATGAAATATTATTTAACTATTTATAAATTACATTTACTATTTCAATTCCATTTATATAAAAAAATACTCAATTTAAAAATTTAAAAAAAACCTAATTAAAAAGATGTAAAAATAATAACTAAAATAGTCAAAAAAAAAAAGATTAAAAATAAAAAAATTTAAAACCTATAAAAACTCAATAAAATAAAAAAAAAAACATTTAAAAAAAAAATGTTATCAAAAGAAATAATAGAACAAAGTCAAAAATTCGCAAATCAAGCAGTAGAAACCTTAAAAACCTCAGTTTCCCCATACAATTTCGTAGAAACAGCAAAAAAATTATTAAAATCAAATTCCTTTACTCAAATATACGAAGGTGACCAATGGAATTTAACACCAGGTTCAAAATATTTTTACACAAGAAACAACTCAGCAATAATAGCATTTTCAATAGGGAAAAAATATGATCCTTTAAAAAGTTGTTTTAAAATAATAGGAGCACACACAGACTCACCATCATTAAGAATAGCACCTAATTCCTATAATCCATCTCATGGAATTGAAAGATATAATATTCAAGTTTATGGTGGTGCTTTATGGCATACTTGGTTAGATAGAGATTTAAGTATTGCTGGGAAAGTTATTTATTATAATGAAAAAAAAGAATTATGTTGTAAAGTTATTAAATGTAATGAACCTATTTTCTTTATTCCTAATTGTCCTCCTCATTTAAAAAGTGCTGATGAGAGAAGTGCTCTTAAAATTAATAATGAAAGTCATTTAAAACCATTAATTGCTACTGTTATTTATAATAATGGTTTAGATGATAATAAAAAAATGGAAAAGGATTCTGATGTTAAATTAGGAAAAACTTTAAGGAATGTTATTGTTAATGAAATTAATAAAGATAATACTAATCCTATTAAAGATATTGATATTGTTGATTATGATTTAGTTTTATATGATACACAAGAACCAAATTTAATTGGTTTAAATAAGGAATTTTTAGCAAGTGGAAGATTAGATAATATGGGAAGTTCAGTACCAGCAGTTTATTCAATAATAAATGCATCTAGTGAAGAATTATTAAATGAACAATCATCAATAAATATAATTGCTCTTTTTGATAATGAAGAAATTGGAAGTATGACATTTCAAGGAGCAGATTCAAATTTCTTTTATACTCACTTAAAAAGAATATATTATCAAACAAATGATAAAGCAAATGAAGATTCATTTCTTGCTTTTTGTAGTAGAAGCTTTATAGTAAGTGCTGATTTAGCACATGCATTTAATCCTAATTACCCAGAAAAATTCCAAAGTATGCATTGTAATGAAGTTCAACAAGGTGTTGTTATTAAAATTAATGTTCAAGGAAGATATTCTAGTGATAGTGAATCAAGTGCAATTTTTAAAGAAATTGGAAAATTATGTAATGTTCCCATTCAAGAATTTATTGTTAGACAAGATTCACCTTGTGGAACTACTATTGGACCTATTATTACTAGTAAAGTTGGTATAAGAAGTGTTGATGTTGGTATTCCTCAGTTTTCTATGCATTCTATTAGGGAATATTTAGGAGTTGTTGATTTGTTTTATTATAAAACTATTTTTGAAGAGTTTTTTAAATCATATGAGAAAGTTAAAGGAAATCTTACCAGGGAGTAAAAGAGTTTTTTTTATTTAAGAAGTGAATATTTAACAAATTTAAAAAAATTGTTTTTTTTATTTATTTTTTATTTATTTAAAATTTTTTAAATTGGTATATGGGTGATAATGAAAAAAATATTAAAATTGGAAATGATATTGAATTAAATATAAATAATCAAAAAGAATCAAAAGTAATAATAAATAATAAAAAAAAACAAAATGAGAATAATCCATTAAAAGAAATTCCTTATTCAGAATTAGAAAATGATGAAGAAAACATAAAAGAATCACAAGAGCAAAACCCAGAAACCATAAAATCAAAAATAATTAATAAACCAGGAAAATATTTTTTTCGAAAAGTAGGAAATTGTCATTTTTTTTTTGGAGACGAAGATGGAAATCCTTTATTTATAATAGGACCACAATGGTATATGTTTTTATTTTTAACAATACTTGTAAATGTAGTAGTAATATTTTTTTTATATTTATTTTGGTCAATTAATGGAACAATATATAAATTAATTGGAATAATTCTTTTATCTTGTTTTCAAATTTTTTATACTTTAACTTTTATTTTAAATCCTGGTTACCCAATTAATGATTCAGGAAGAAAAAATGGTTTACCAAGAGAAAAATATAGAAAATGTTCTGAATGTTGTTTTTGGGTTAAAATTGATGGTAATGTTAATCATTGTTATGATTGTGATATTTGTATTGAAGGATATGATCATCATTGTCCTTGGACTAGTAAATGTATTGGTAGGAAAAATTTATATACTTTTTATGGCTTTATGACAGCTATTATGCTAATTTTTGGATTTTTTATTGTTTCTCTTACTTCAATTGGAGAAATTGATTAAGTTATTTATATATAAATTTTTTATTTTTTTAATAAATTTTTTTTATATTAATGCTTTTATTTTTTTATAAAAAAAATATAATAATTATTAAATTTTAAATGGAATTCAAAAAATTAATAATGAAGAAAAATTTTAAATTAACACCTTCTGAAATTTCACATAAATTAAAAATGCCATCACCAACATTAAATACTCTTCAAAAAATAAAAATCTTTAAAGGAACTAATTTAACTTTTCCAATAAAGCCTTCAGAAAATAATAATAATGAAAAAAACAAAGAAACACCAACATTAATGGAAACAATAAAAATTTTAAATTCAAAAATAAAAAAAAGATGTTTATCAATTAATTCAAATAAAACAAATGATAATAATACAATATTAAAAAGAAATATATCAATGGGTAATATAAATAAAAGAAGAGTATCTCAATGTCATTCAAGTTCAACTTTTTCAACTTCTAATTTTAATGATTCTAAAATAATTGATGAAAATGAAGATTTAATGAATATTGAATGGATTATTTTAAGTATTTTAAATAAATATAAAAATCAAAGTAAATGTAATGATGAATGTTTTAAATGGTTTAAACAATTTGTTTCTGGAAAATTGTTTAATTTAAATTATGTTCATACACAAGATACTAAAAATTTATGTAAGAATTTAATTGCTTTAATGATGTTTGGAATGCTTGTTAATTATGTTTTTTCATGTCAAAATTTTTTTATTGAAAATAATTATACATTAACTGATATAACTATATATGTTCATAAAATGTATATTTTATTATGTGAATATTATATTCAAATAATACAAAAAAATGATAATGAAAGTAATAAAATAAGAAATCAATCTAAAATTCTTTTTCCAAATATTGAATCAATGCAAATAAATGATATATTAAATGAAATGAGATATGAATGTAATTATATATCAAATGCAATAAATCAAATATTATTAAGAAATAAAAACCAAACAGAAGATTTATTAAATTTTTTCAAGCAAATAAAAACAATAACCTTAATAGAAATATACAATTATTTCCTATCACTTCCTAGAAATAAAAAAAATATGATAAAAAGTATATCACATTCAAATTTACATAATCAAAACACAAATAAAATCCCAATACCATATTTAAAATATATTCCAATTTCAAAATTATATACATTAATATTAGATTTAGATGAAACATTAATTCATTTTATTCCACAAGAAATAGGAAATAAAGCAATAATTCAATATAGACCAGGATTATATCAATTTTTAGATAATTTATCACCTTATTTTGAATTAATTTTATGGACTGTTGCAACGAAACAATATGCAGATCCAATAATAAATTCAATTGAAAGATATAAAAATTATTTTTCTTGTAGATTATTTAGAGAATATTCTACTTTTACTAATGGTGCTTATATTAAAAATTTAAATAATTTAGGAAGAGATTTATCTAAAGTTATTATTATTGATGATAAAAGTTGTTCTTTTTCTGCACAGAAAGAAAATGGTATTTTAATTAAACCTTATTTTGGTAGTGATAAAGAAGATGATTATCAATTAATTGATTTAATTCCTATTTTATTAAAAATAATTAAAGAATGTTCTGATGATGTAAGAATTGGAATTAAGAAATGTAAATTTGAAATTTTAAGTAAAATTTCTCCTAAGAAAAATAAAGAACAAAATCAGGATTCTAATATTTTTATTGAAGTAAATCAATAATAATATTTTTTATTTTTTTTTCATATAATAATATTTTTCACATTGATTATTTGTTGTAATAGATTTATTATTTTCTTTAATGTTTTAAATTATAATAAAATATGTAGTAATATAAAAATTAAATAATAATTTATTTATTCACATTTTAATTCTTTTTCTTCTTTTAGTTTTTGATAAAATTCAATTTCTTTTTTTATTTTTTCTTTATGTCTTTTTTCCCAAATTTTTTCATTTGTTAATATTTTTGGTAATACTTTTAATCTTTCTGTATTTAATGCATTAATATTTTCATTTTCTTTATTTTTATTTATTGTATTTTCTTTATTTATTTTAAATTTTTGAATAGATATAATTGGATGAACATAATTACATACTCCTTCCCAAAAAGTTAAAACTTGATGCATATGAATAAATCTATTTATAAGTCTTTTATCTTCTAAATTCTTTTTTTTATATATAACTTCCATTTTTTTTTCTATATCTGAATACAATTTTTCTTTTAAATAATTTTCTAAATTAAATACATTATTTTTTATAACCTTTTTTTTAGACTTAATTACTTTTTTATTTTGATTATTACTATTTATTTCATTATTATTATCATCAAAACTTGTATTATCTTTTATTTTATTTGTATTATTATACTCAATATTATTATTAAATTTATTAATATTCTTTTTTTCATTATTAATTTGACTTTGAGTATTTAAATTTTCTGAATTTTGTGTATTATTCATTGAGTAATTAATATTTTTATAAATTGTATTATTAACCGTATTATTTATAGTATAATTATTAGTATTATTAATTGTATTATCTATTGTATAATTAGTATCATTCATTGTATAATTTACAGTATTATTATCTTTATATCTATTTGAATATAATGTTAAATTATCATTATGTTCGCTATTTCTTACATTTGTATATGTTTTCATTGGAGAATTATAATAATTTCTAGTTAATGATAAATTATAAATTGAAGTTAAAAGAATTTTTTCTGGTGTTTTTTTGTTATTTTTTATTTTAGTTCTATTCATATTATTAATATTAGTTTGTTTATGAAGATTTTTTTTTGTATTATTCATACTATTTAATGTTGATGTTTGAATTTCTTGATTAATATTTATAGGTTTTATTGAAGTGTAAATTTCTAAAAGATGAGATTTTTTTCTTAAAATCTTATTTTCAAAAAGATTTTTAGTTTTCATATTTTTTTGTAAATATTATAAATTATTAAATTAATAAAATAATCTTAAAACATTGTTTAATTTTATTTACAATAATAAGTTAATTTTAAAATTATTTTACCAACCATTATAATTTTTATTGTTTAATTTTTCATCTAATGAAAATTTTTTATTTTTATGATTAAAAGTCGCTTTTCCAATTTTATCAAAATTATCTCTTTCACTTATTTTTTTTATATTTTCTTCATTATTTAATTTTTGTATTTCCAATTCATTATTAATATTATATTCATTATTTTCATTATAAAAATAATTTTCAACAGTATTTATATTTTTATGATGAAAATTGACTTTATTATTCCTTTGTGCATTTATTGTTTTATTATATTGTTTTTTATTTTTATTATTATTATTTTTTGTTTTAGATTTTGCATTATAAAAATTATTTTGAGTTAAACCTTTAAAATCTGATTTTTCATTTCTTAAAATTTTACTTCTTGATTTTAATTTAGCAATTGCTTGACTAGGTTTTTTAATTTTTTCAAATTCTGAATTTTCAGTAGAAATTAAAGTATTATTATTATATGTATTATTTTTTTTATTAAATATTCTATAATTTGCATTTATTGTTTGTGTACTAATTTTTTTTGTATTTTTTGGAATTTTATTTAGTTCTGCTTTAAAATTTTCAATTGTTAATGATGGAATTGTTTTAACTGGTTTTTGATATCTTGGAGATGATAAATTATTCTTTTTTTGTTTTTTTGTTTTATATAATTCATTTTTTGTTAAATTATCAAAAAACATTTTTACTCTATTTTTAATAATATTTTTTTCTTCTAATGAATTAGTTGCTGTAAATATACTTTTATAATCTTTAATAATAAATGATATTTGTTTAGTATAATCTATTAATTTTTGAATATCAATTTCATTTTTTGTTTTTTCATCATTTATTATTTTTAATTCAGTATATAATTTATTTTTATCTTCAATTAATCCTATTAATCTTTTTTTCTCTTTATTATTTTCATATTTATAATCTATAATTTTAAATGAATTTTCAATAAAATTAAATAAAATTTCAAAAGGATAATCTATTAAATTTCTTAATTTATTAATTGATGTTAAAATATTCATTTTTTTATTACTATAAATATCATGATTAAATTCATTTAATATTTTAAAATGTTCAAAAGAATCATATAATAATGTAATTAAATCTTCTTTATATTTTAAAAAATAATCCAATTGATTTTCTTTTTTATTTTCAAAATTGATAAAAATTAAAAAAGCTTCATAAATTTCATGATTTATATTATGGGATTTTTCTTTAAAATCTGAAAATAATTCTCGATTTATATTAATAAAAATGACTTTTTGTTGTGATTTTAAAGAATCTGATTTTTCAGTTTTTTCTTCAATTTTAAATTCAATTTGATTAATTAATTGTTGAATTTTAATATATTCATTATATTTTAAATTATATTTTTCTTTTAAAATTTGATTTTGATTCTTTTTTTCTTCTAATTCTTTTTGTTTTTCAGTATATATTATGGGAAATTGATACATAATTTCTTGTTTCATATTCACTTCATTGTTTGAGGAAATCTTGTTTATTGTTTTCATTATTATTTTATTTTTGAATTATATTTAAAAATAAATATTTTATTATTATTTTAATTGAAAAAATGAAATTAATAGTTAATAAAATCCTTTATTTTAATATTAGAAAAATTCTAAAATTTATATAATTTAATATTTAAATTTCAATAATAAAAAAAACAAATATAAAAAAATAAATATTAATTGATGTTTACAAAAAATGAAACAACAACCAAAAAAAATTTTAAATTATTTATTTATTTTTTTTAGCTTCTTTCTTTCTTTTTTTTCTTTTCTTCAAGAGCACTTTTAAGCATTTTTTTATATTCATCTAAACCTTTTTTAGCAGCTTCAATTCTTTCTTTTTTAATAGCTTT
>JAJJLH010000404.1:0-17679 GCA_023806865.1 Isotricha sp. YL-2021a
ATCTGAATCATTATAATTATTTTTGTATTACATAATTAATGGAATATTGTTATGTAAAATATTTTTTTTTAAAAATTTATATTAAAAAATTATAAAAAATAAATATAACATAAATTTATAATGTTTTTAAAAAAATTAAAAAATATATCAATTATAATATATATTATATTAATATTTAAAATCACTTTCTAAAAATTTTTAGTCTTATTATATTTTTCATTTAACTTCTCTTTAAATCTTTTATAAATAATTTTTTTTTCATTAATTAATTTATAGCATTTTTTATTTAATTTATATTGTGTTCTAAAAACAGCACCAATCATTTTTGGATCATTAGAAAACTGATATTGATTATTTGATTGAATGTCATTTCTCCAATTTTTTTTTTTCTTATGAGAGAAAAAATCATATAAATTAGGAAATTCCCCATCATCAATAACTTTATATTTTTGTAATTTTTTTAAAGTAAATTGAGTTTTATAAGAACCTAAATTTGATATTGACATAGATATATTTTGATTATGATTATTTTTATTATTAATTATTTCATTTTTTAATGAAGATAATGTATTTATTGTATTATTAAAAAATGTACTTTGTGAAGTATTATTATTAGAATTATAATTGGTATTATTATTTGTATTAATATTTGTTTTATTATTTATACTATAATTGTAATTTGAAATATTATTATTTAAGGAAGTTAAAAATGCTGTTGAAGTTTTTGATTTATTAAAATTATTTCTTGTTTTTACTTCTGCTTTATCATTGTAAAATGTTGGTGAATTTGATGCAAATTCTATATTATTTAAAAAGGGAGAATTTGACATATTTTTTTTTACTTTTTTATATAATCTATCTTCGTAACTTGTTAATTTTGGAATTGAATTTTCAGATAAATCTTTATTTTTCTTTTGTGATTTCTTTTTATAAATATTTTCAAAAATATTTTGATTAATATTATTACTCATATTATTATCTTTTATTATAATATTTTCTAAATTAATACTTTTAATATTTCGAATGTTATTATTTTTTAAAATATTATTATTTAATAATATCTTTTTCTTATTATCAAATTCAATTTTATTAGAAATCACATTATTTTCATTAATATGTTTTTTTTCTTTATCAAAACTTTCTTTTCTCTCAGTTAAAACATCAACAAAATTTTTATCAATAACACTTAAAGAAATATTATTAATATTAATAAATCTATTTTTAATAATTTCTAATTTATGACTACATATTTTTTCTAATAAATTATAAGTTTTTTCATCTTCTGAAGCTAAAATAAAAGGTAAATGATTAACACTCATTTTAAAAACAATTGCATCATCAGAATGAACAATCGCAGTAAAAAAATTATTCATTCCATAAAAAAAAGGAATAACAGATAACATTTCTTTTTTATCATAAATAAAAACTCTTCTTAAATTATTTTTAGATAAATCATTTATAATTTGATTAGGATGATTTATTAAATTTGGAAAAAAAGAATCATCATTTACAAAATGATTATTATTATCTTCATCTAAAATATTATTTAAATATTTAATAAAAGCATGTGTTTCTAAAACACTTTTTTTAGTTGATAATTCAATATTTCCATTACTAATAAAATAAATAAATTTTACTGGTGAATTTTCTTTAAATAAAATAGTTCCTTTTGTTAATATTTCTTTCATAAATAAAGGATAATATTCTCTTTCAAATTTTCTTTTTGAAATTTGAGAAAAAAAAAATGAATTAAATAAAAAATTTAAATCTTTAGTTCTCATAATTCCTCCTTCATTTTCTAAATATTCATTATAAATATTACTATTTAATAAACATAATTCAGTATCTTCAAAAGTGATTGCTCTTTCTAAATATTTATAATTTTCACAATCCCCAAAATAATTTCCATTTACTGCATCATCAATATTTTGATAATAATAAATAATTAAATCTTTTTTTCTTTTTTTATCTAATAAAATTTCATATTTTTGACAATCTTCAAGAGTAACTTCGACTATATAATCATTTATTTTATCACTAATTTCATTTTTTGACATTTTTTTATAATCAATATCAATTTCTTTTAAATTAATTTTTAATTTGTCTAAATCTTCTTTTGTAATTTTTAAAATACCTTTTCTTTGAGAAATAATTTTTAAAAGAATATTTTTCATTCTTTTAAAATCATTATAATCAATTTTAATAATTGGTTTATTAATACTAATTGTTTTTCTTAATAAAGAATCATCAAAATTATTTTCCATATCAATTAATTTACAATAATATTCATAACCTGTTAAACTTTCATTTTTTTGTTCTGGAATAGATAAAATAACTTTTCCAGATAAAACAATATAAATCATTTCAGAAGGGTCATCATTTCTATAAATTATTTTATTTTTTTCAAAAAATCCATATTTTACATAAGTTGAATATATTATTGCCATTTTATCAAAATTTGATTGTTCAATTCCATCTTTTTTTAATTTATTCTTTAAATTTGAATTTTCTATAAAATGTTTTATTATAGTTGATTCTTCTAATGTTCTTTTTGTTGGTTCTTTTTTTAATATTTTTATATAATTTTTATTTGTAAATTTTGAAGGATCAATATTAATATATGACATTGATGCTAAGTTTCTATGAACTTTATTTGATAAATAATGTTTTTCTGTTTGTGAGTTGATTTTATTAAAATCTAAACTTCCATAACGAATTCTTGTACTTTTTATTTCATTATTTAGTGAATCTAATTTTGATAAAAGATTATTTTGTGTTGATAAAAATGAATTATCAGATGTTCTTCTTTTTGAATGGGAAATGTTACCTCTGTTAATATTCATATTTTTTAGTTATTATTATAATTATAATAATTTTATATTTTAATATTTTTATTATTTTTAAAAATTATAAAAAAATATAATATTTATATTTGTATTTTTAATATTTTATTTGTAAAATAATAAAAAATGGAAAATTTAAATTTTGAAAGTGAAAATAATAAATTATTACAATCATCACAAATAAATTTAATAGAAATAAGAAGATTATCAAATTTCTTTCAAATATTTGTTGAAAATTATCAAGAAATTATAAATAATTTCCAATTAAAATTACAAAATACAGAAGTAATAGCCCATGATTCAATATTATTAACAAATATAAATGGTTTATTTCAAAATTTTCTTCCTATAATGAAAAATATTGAAAATATCTTATCAAAAATAGTAGTTGATATTATATCACCTTTAGAACAATTTAAAATTACTCAACATTCAATTTATCAAGAAAATTTATATCATTATGCAAGAATAGTAAATGAATATAAATTTTATAAAAAATTAGTAGAATATTCAAAAAATAATTATTATAAATTATCATATGATTATTCTTTTTTTGAATCTCAAAATAAAAAATTATCAAATATTAAAAAAGATGTTAATGAAACATTAATAGAAATGAATTCAAATGCAAAAGCAAATGAATTATTATATAAATATGAATTAGAACAATTAAATGTTAAAGTTGATGAATTAAATGATGAATATAAAAAATTAAATGAAGAAATAAAAAGAAATGAAGAATTTAGAATAACTTTTATTAAATCTTCAATTGATAAATTTAAAAATTTTTATCAGGAATTTATAAAAAATTATCAAGAATATTTAGATTTAATGAATAATTATATTTCTGATGATATATGTGAAAAAGATAAAAAATTTTATTATAATGAATTTGAAAAATATAATAAAAAAGAAGGGAGATTTCCAAAAGATAATTTTGTATCTTATTTAGATTATTTAACTCAAAATTTAAATATTAATGAAACTTCATTTCATATTTTTATAGATGAAAAAGATGTAATTCCATTATTAAAAGAAGATGAATTAAAAAATTTAGCAATTAATATTACTAATGAATTTTTAAATGAAAATGATATTAAAATTATTAATGTTACTAAAACTTTAGAACAATTAAGAAATGGTAAAAATAATTTTGCTCAAATTTTATTAGATACATTTTTAGATAAAATGAAACAATATTCTTCATCAAAATTTTCTAATTTAAAAAATATGGAACATTTTTCTAATTTATTAGCATATATTTCAATAGTTAATAATAATGTATCAAATCCTAATTTTAAAGTTAATTTTAAAATTATATTTTTAGCAGAAAGAATTTTTTATCAAAATAAAATTACAAAAGATAAAATTTATTTATGTGCTTTATTGAGTAGAAACAAATTTTATAAAAATAAAACATTTTGGGAAAATATTATTGAATTAAAATTAGCAAATAAATTAGAAGATCATATAGAAAGATTAAAAGAAATAATATTACCAGAAGAAAAAAATTTAAAAACTGGAATATTTAAAAAATTAAATTTTTTAAAAGTAGATGTACATAAAACAAGTATAGTAGGATTAAATAAAATAAATAAATTAATAAAAAATTACAATTCAATTGAAGATACTAAAGTACCAATTATTGATAGAATGGCAACAAATGAATTATCAATTATAATAAGAGATAATATTCCAAGTTTGTGTTCTTTTAATTTATATCCTGATGAATGTTTAGAAATGATAAGTGATTTGGCAAGAAAATATAATGTTAGTAAAGATTATATTAATTTTTATATTATTTATTTTCATGTTTGTTTCTTTACTGTAAGAAAAGAAATTCATAATGAAAATTATGTAAATTTATTAAAAAAAGATGAATATGGTAAAAAAAATATTATTTTAATATCAAATTCATTATTATTTTTAGATAAGGAAGATTATTTTAATTTGTTTTTATTATCAAAACAAACTAATAAGAAATTAATTAAAAAAATATATAAAATAATATTAAAAAAGAAAGAAATAACTTTAAAAACTCGTTTAGAAATATGGGAAAATTTATTAAATATAAAAGAATTAAAAAAAAAATATAATTATGAAGAAACATTAAATTTACCAAATGATGAAAAAGTAATAAATGATATTAAAATTGATGTTCAAAGAACTTATTTTCAAAATTTACCAAATCAAGAAGAAATGCAAAAAAAAATGTCAAAAGTCTTGAATGCAGTATCAAAATTAAATGGAGAAATAAAATATTGTCAAGGAATGAATTATATAGTATCATTTTTATTAGAAATTTTAGATGAAGAAGAAACTTTTTATATTTTTTTATCTTTTTTCAAATCAACAGAATATAATTTATTATTTGAAAAAGATTTAGATAAATTAAAATGTTTTTTTTATATTTTCCAAAGATTAATTTCATTATTTGAACCAGAATTATCAAATTTTTTTAATTCAAATGGTGTAAATGTTAATTTTTTTTTACCTCATTGGTTTATTACTTTATTTTTAAGTTCAAGACAATATTTAAATCAAAAAGAGATTCCTTTTTCTTTAATTAGAATATTAGATAATTATTTTGTTGGTGGATGGAAAAATTTAATGAAAGTTGGAATTTTTGTTTTACATTCTTGTGAAGAACAATTAAGAAAAATGAAATATGAAGATATGCTTTCTTATTTAATTAATGAAATTAAAAAATTTGATTTATTTTCTGAAGGAAAAGTTGAATTACTTGAAAATTGTTTTGAAAATAAGAGAATTACTAAAAAGTTAATTAAATTAATTGAAGATGAATATAGACAAGAAATGAAAATTAAAGAAAAAGAAAATAATAAGAAATAAAATTTTTTTTTTTGTTTTTATAGTTTTTTTTTTACTTTGTCTTAATTTAAAAATTTTTTATAATTTTTCTCTTTTTTTTTTCTTTTTTATTTTAATTATATTATTATTAAATGGAAGAAAAAGAAATTGAAATAGAAAATAATAGTAATAATAATAATATTAATGAAGAAGAAGAAAAAAAAATTGAAACAAATGAAAATGAAATAATAAATACAAATATAAATAATAATAATGATGATTTTTTTGCAAAAATAAAATCAATTAAAGATAAACATAAAGAACATAATGATGAATCAAAAAAAATTCATTTTTCATTATCAGATTATAAAATGGATAAAGTTTTAGGAGATGAAAAATTAAAAAGTATTTTTGAAATGTTAGAACCAAATAAAAATAATTATCCTTCAATTAATTTTCAAATTCAAAAAAAAAATAATAATGATATTGAATCATTATATCCTAATTCAAATTTTAATAATATTCAACCTTCAAATAATAAAACAATAAATCAATTAAATTCACTTTATAAAGATATTAATTTATTAAATGAAAGAAATATACCAAGTAATAATCAAATAAAAAAATTTGAAAAAATACAAAAAAATTTAAATGAAAATCTCAATAGAAAAATTAATAGCGGATTATATAAAAAAGATAAAGAAAATGAAAATGATTATAATATGACAAATACAAATATGTTAAAAACAGCAAAATTTTATGAAACAAATAATACATCAAATACTTATAGAGAATCTAATAAAATTGGTTCTTTTTTAAATATAACTCCGCCCTCATTATATCCAAATCCAAATTATATAAAAAAAGAAAATAATAATAATATATTTGATATTCCTAAAATTTCTTCTACAATTGATTTAAAATATAATAAAAATTATTTCAATTCTGAATTATCAAGATTATTTAGTAATTTAGATAAAGCTTGTGATTTACCTAATAAAAATATGAATAAATATAATAATTATAATAAAAGGAATACTTATAGAAAAAATATTGGATTAGTATCTCAATATTATAATTCAAAAAGTAATTTTAAAAAATGGTAAAAAAAAATCAAATAAAAAATTAATTTTTATTTAATTTAAAAATTAAAAAAAAAAATTAAATAAAATAAAAAAATTTTTCTAAAAAATAATAAATTAAAATGAGTAATAAAACAGAAAAATGTGAAAATTGTCGTCAAGAAATTCCCTCATCAAAAATAGAACTTCACAAATCATTTTGTTTAAAAAATAATAAATATTGTCCAACATGTAGTAAAGTATTTTTAAAAAAAGAATTTACAGAACATTTAAAAACTCATATTCCATTAAATTTTAATAAAAATCCTCAACAAATCCCAGAAAAAAAAACAATAACAAATCAAAAAAATTCCCTTTCAGAACATAAAAAAAATTGTCATCATGAAAAAGAAATTCCTAAAATTGAAAAAAGAAAAATCCATGTTGATGATTCTTTAGGTTTAAAACAATGTGATTATTGTTATAATATGTTTGATAATATTGAAGATCATTTAACAAAATGTAAAGCAAAAAAATATATTGAAGAAGAAAATAGAAAATATTATGAAAGTTTAAAAAAAAGAATGGAAGATGATAATAAATTAGCAAATAAATTATCAAAAGAAAAACCAATTATGGATACTAAAAATGATGAAAATTTAGCAAAAGAAATTCAAAATAAATTAAAACCTATTATTGATACTAATAATGATGAAAATTTAGCAAAAGAATTACAAAATAAATTAAAACCTATTATTGATACTAATAATGATGAGAATTTAGCAAAAGAATTACAAAAGGAAATGAAACCTATTATTGATACTAATAAAGATGAAGAAATGGCAAGGAAATTACAAAAGGAAATGAAACCTATTATTGATACTAATAAAGATGAAGAAATGGCAAAAAGTTTACAAAAGAAAATGAAACCTATTATTGATACTAATAAAGATGAAGAAATGGCAAAAAGTTTACAAAAGAAAATGAAACCTATTGTTAATACTAATAAAGATGAGGAAATGGCAAGGAAATTACAAGAAGAAATAAATAGAAATAATAATAATAGTAATAATTTTTATTCTACAAATGGTTTTATGGATGAAGATTTAAAAAGAGTAATTGAAGCAAGTAAAAATGATTACTAAATAATAAATTAAAATAATAAATTAAAATAAAATAATATATAATTAATATATAATAATTAAAATAAAATAAATAAAAAAAAAAACAAAATAATAAAATAATAAAAAATAATTTATTAATCATTTAAAAAAAATGATTGAATTTCTTTTAATGGTAAATAAACAAGGTCAAACTCGTTTAGCTCATTACACAAAATATATATCAATAAAAGAAAGAACAACATTAGAAGGAGAATTAGTACGTAAATGTTTATCAAGAAATAATAAACAATGTGCCTTTTTAGATTATAGACAATATAAAATAATTTATAGGAGATATGCATCATTATATTTTATTCTTGGATTAGATTTAGAAGATGATTGTAATGAACTTTCTTTATTAGAATTAATTCATAATATTGTTGAAACACTTGATAAATATTTTGAAAATGTTTGTGAATTGGATATTATGTTTAATTTAGAAAAAGCACATTTTATTGTTGATGAATTTTTATGTAATGGTTGTATTTTAGATGCTAATAGAGCTAATTGTCTTTCTCCTATTAATGCTATTGATAGTCAAAAATAATTTTTTTTTTCTTTTTTTTTTGTTTTGGTTTTTTCTTTTTTTTTTGATTTTTTTGATTTTTTTATATGAAAAGCTATATTAGTTTAAAAAATTATATTTAATTTTTTTTATTTTTTTTTTGAAGGGATTATTTTAATTTTTTTTTGGTTTTTTATTATCCCCGATTTTTTTTTTAATTTTTATTATAATTTTTGAGCAAATAATTTTAAATAGTATAAAATTACTTTTTACAAAAGAAATAATATTAATATATAAAAATTAATTCTGATTTTATTAATTGAATAACAAGTAATAATATAATACCCTTCAAATGATGTTTATTTAAAAATATATATAAAATAAATAATAATACTTCCTTTTAAGAAATTAAAAAAATAAACAATTACAATGTTATAAAAAATAAAATAATAAAAGAGAATAAAATATTGATTATAATAAACTAATAATAATTAAAAAATTCCTAGAAGAGATTTATAGTTTTTAGCTAATTTTAGTATAAATAAATAATTAAATTAAAAATGATTTCAATCTTATAAAAGATGGGTAAAAGGAAAATAGAAATGACAAAAATTCAAAACAAATTAAATAGTCAAATAACATATTATAAAAGGAAAAAAGGATTAATAAAAAAAGCATTAGAATTATCTGTATTATGTGATGTAGAAGTTTTTTTAGTAATAGTTGATAAAAAAAAAAGGCTTTCCATTACTTCATCAAATGTCTCAGCAAAAGAATTTATTAATTCTTATTTTAAAAATATAGAAGAATTAAATATAAAAGAAGAAATAAATGCAGATGATTATAAAAAAATGACAAAGAAAACAAGTAGAAAAAAAGGAAGTGATAGATTAAATAAATTAAAAGAAAATATAAATTTCACTATTGAGACAAAAAAAATAGAAAATAAAAAAAGAGATTTAAATGATATTAAAAATGGATTAAAATTTAAAATAGCAATTCCAAAGAATGGAAATATAAAGGAAAATATATCAAATAATAATATAAATAAAGTAATATTCAAAAATGAAAAAATACAAAATGAAAAAACAGAAAATAAAAATAATGATAATACTTTATTAAATGAAAAACAATATATTGAACAAGCAAAAAAATCAGCAACAATATCATCTCGTTCATCATCAATAAAAGAAATACCAAAATTAAATCAAATATCATATAATCAAATAAATTATAATAGCTTAAATCAAAATAACCAAAAACAAGTATCAAATATAAATAATTCATTAAATTCGTTAAAAAATAATAAAAATTTTCATGTATTTATAAATAATCAAAGATCACCAACTTTATTTTTAAAATCAATACAAACAATTTGTGCTCCTCAAAAAAAAGATTTTGATTTTAATGTTTTTAATTCTTTTGTTAATAATAATAAAAATAATGATATTTATAATCAATTAAGTCCTTTTATAGGAACACCAAATTATCTTAATCAAAAAAGATTAAGAGAATTTTCTGAAAATATTGGAATTTCTCCTGCTTTAATGTCTAATCATAATAATTTAAGTCCTTTATTTAATTTTCCTAATTTTAATAATAGAGATAGTAATGGTATTAATAATTTAAATTCTCCTTTTGTTAAAAATGGAGATTTGAATAAAGATAATTTTCAAGTTAATTTAGAAAAAAAAGAAAATAATTTATTTAATTTTGATAATTATATTGAGAGTAATAATAAATAAGAATGTATCAATTTATGAAGCTTTTTATTATATTTTTTAAAAAGATATTTTTTGTGTTATTTTGTTATTTATAGTATATTTTCAATTATGTGTATTTGTAATAATTATTTAAGAAGTTAAATTTAAATATAAAATAATATTATTAAATCTGAAAAATTCTACTTATTAAAATTATAATATAATATTTTTAATTTATAATTACTTTAAATACTTCTAATTCAATTAATTTAATTTAATAAATTATTTCCATTTTCATATAAATAAGTATTTCTATATAATTCATTTATTTTATCAATATTTTTTTTAGTTTAAAAATTAAATCTTTATATTTTATATTATTAGTTTCTATATGTAAAACTAATTGATTTGTTTCCTCTATAATTATAGATTTTTTATTATCAATTAAATGGAAAATCTTTTCTAATATTTTTGAAATTATTTCAAACATGGAAAGATATTTTAGAACTTAAATTCATTGTATTTAATTTTTCATAATATTTTCCATTATTTTTATTATTTTAAAATGCATTATTTCTAATCATATTTGTTTCAACTTCTTCAATTTTAATTTTATATACATTATTTTTATAAGATATAAGTAAAAAACTTTTTGTTGATGTTTTTATAATTGAGGCAGGTCTAATTTCTATATAATTAAATAAACATATTTTTTTATTTATGAATATAAATATTAAATTTTTTATTTTTAATTATTTTTAATATGAAAAAAAATTAATAAACTTAAAATTCAAATTTAAAAAAGTATATTCAATTTAATACATATTCAATGATAAACAATATCAAATCTCAAAAAATTACTTATCGTCATTATGTAAAATATTATATAAATTTATAAATTTAGCAATATAAAAATAATGAGAATGAAAATGAAAATGAAAATGATATAAAACAAAATAATAAAAAAACTCAAAATAATAATCAAAAAAGGTTCTTTGGTAAAGACTTAAAAAATATTAATAATAACGTAATTGAAAACTATGAACAAAACAAATTAAATTTAGAAAAAGAAAATAATAAAAATAACATAAAAAAAGAAGAAAAAAAGAAAATAAAAGATGAAAAAATTGAAAAAATAAAAAACACTTATCTTCTTTTAAACAAAGAAATAAATTCAAAAGATGAAGATTTACTAATAGAAGAAATAGAAAATAAACAAAGAAACAATCCTCAATATTTAACAGAATATTCAAATCAAATAATAACACATTTAAAAGAAACAGAAAATATAAATATTCCAAATTATGAAAAATTATTTAATAATCAAATAGAAATAAACAATGTACATAGAATGGGAGTAATACATTGGATTATTTCAGTAAGTGAAAGATTTGAATTATTACCAGAAACTTTATATTTAACAATTAATATTTTTGATAGATATTTAGAAAAGAAAACTTTATTAAAAAAAAATTTACAATTAATTGCAAGTACTTGTTTATTAATTGCTTCTAAATATGAAGAAATTTATGCTCCTGAAATTAGAGATTTAGTTTATATTTCTAAAGGATTATTTAATAAAGATAATATTATTAATATTGAATATGATATTTTAAAATGTTTAAATTTTAATTTATTGACTGTTTCACCTTATATTTTTTTAGTTAGATTTTTTTTCATTTCTGGAAATGATAATATTAAAGTTTTTTATTTAGCTTCTTATATTTTAAATATTTGCCTAACTGATATTTCTTTTTGTAATCAAAGTTCTTCTTTAAAAGCTTGTATTGTTTTATATATATCAAGAAAAATTATTTTAGAAAATAATAAAAATATTTGGAATAATTCTTTAAAAATTCATTCTGGTTATAGTGAAAAAGATTTAAAGGGAGGTATTAAAGAATGTGCTAAATATATTTATAATTATACGAATAATAAATATACAAAAAATTATAAAAACTTACCATCATTTATAAAGTATTCTAGTGAAAAATATGATAGAATTTCAATTTTTTTTGATGAATTTTTAAATGATACAATTAATAATAATAAAAAAGGAAAAGTAAATAAAATTCAATGAAAAGAAGAATTAATTTTTATTTTATTAATTTGTAAATATATTTATTATATATAGTGTTTTTTATTGTTAATAATCAATTAATTAAATTTAAAAATTTTAAAAAAAAATAATTTAAAAAATATATAAAAAATGAATAATTAATTTAATTTAAATTAAATATAATGTCTAAATTTAGCCAAAGTCAAAATTATTCATGGAGAAAAAAATTTGATAATCATGATAAATTAGATAATTTCATTCAAGAATCATTGAATAAATTCAAATTTACAAAATCACATCCAGAATTATTAAAAAATATATCATCATTATCTCACTTAATTCTAAATTCCAAACCAATTCTTCCTGATTTAGTAATTTTCAGTAATCCTTTTAATAAAAATAATTGCTTTTATTCACATAAAAATAATAATAAATATATTAGTTTCCCTAGAAGAAAATTTTTTATTGATTATTCAATTAAAAGTAAAGTAAATAATAATGAAAAAGTTAATTTAATAAAATCAAGTGAAAAATTACTTAATCAAAATAGTTTTAAGTCATTGAATAAAGAGAAAAAAAATAATTATAAAATAAGTTCATTTTCAAAATCTTTTAAGGAAAAACCATATAATTTCTTATCAGAAAGAAATAATTTTGGAAAAAGTCATAAAAATAAAATAAGAAAAGTTGAGCCATTTTCAATAAGTTTAAATAAAAATGAATATAATTCAAATAAAAAAAATTTCCAAAAGAAATTATTTATTGAAGTAGAAATTCCATCATCACCAAAAAAAGAATTAGAAAAAGATATATTATTAAATAAAGAAAATATAAATCAAAATAATAATGATATTAATGAAAATAATAGTAAAACAAATGATAATAATGAAGAAAAAAAAAATAATTTATCACCTGAACAATTATCTGAAATAAAAAAAGAAATTCAATATGCTCAATATCAAAATTTATTTTTACTTCAACAACAATATTATCTTCAATATTTAAAAATGCAAAATTTATTTAATGACATATTAAATTCAAGAATAAATAATGATATGAAAAAAATATTAAATAATAATTATTACAATATATATTTTAATAATAATAAAAATGAAGAAATAAAAAATGAAAATGAAAAGAATTTAAATAAAGAAAATGATATGAATGATCCTTTAATGAATGATTTTACAACTGATTTTAAATTATATAATCCAAAAGTTTTTTTAGAAAATCCAGTTTTATTAGTAAAAAATAATTTAGTAGAAAGAAATTGGATTTTAATAAAAGAAAATAAAATTATAATTAATTATAATAGTGATGAATTATTTTTATTTCTTGATGGTAGATTTAAATTAGGTGATCAATTAATTGATTATTGTATTCATGATTATCAAACTGATGTTGTTTTTCAACCTTTAATTTTATATGAAATTTTAAATGAATATCTTCCTAAAGTAAAATTTTGTTTGTGGAAAAATATTCTTGATAAAAATAATAAAGTTAATGATTTTAAAAGAAATGTTAAAGGAGATTTAATTAAAAAAGAAAATTAATAATCTTTTTATATTGTTTTTTAATTATATTTTAAGAATTGTTTAATATATATTATTATTATTAAGTTTAAATTTTAATTTTAATTGATTTATTTTTTATTTTAATTGCTTTTTAAAAAATTTAAGTAATTTCAAATTTATTTAAATTTGTAATTTTGTAATTTTTTAATATTAATGTTGATGAAAAATAATAATTATAATAATAATTATAAAAATAATTTTTTATTTAACGCTTCCCTAAAATCAAAAAAATAATTAAATAAGATTTAAGAACAAATAAAAATATATCACAAATAGAATAATGTTAAAACAATAATCAGATAAAAAAAAATTTTTATAAGTATAATTATATTATTTATTATTAAATTAACAAAATAATAATATAAGATAGTGGAATATGTAATATTAATGACTTTGTTTGTATTTTATTATTATTATTATTTAATGGAGGAAGATTCTCAAAATAATAAAAATAAACAAATCGAACAAGAAATAAACGATAATATAGATATTAATTTACTTCAAGAACAAAATTATAAATATTATCTTGAATTTATTAAAACAGAAGAAATAAATAGAATTCTAAAGAACCAATTAAATAATTTACAAACAGAAAAAAATAATTTAAAGCAATTAATAGCAAGATTGGAAAGAAAAAATAAAAAATTAAAAACAAAAAAAACAGATAATATTAATGATTTATATATGAATAGAAAAAGGCATAGAAGAAATAAAAATGAAATATTAAGAGAATTTAAATGTAATTTATGTGATAAAAAATATGGAAGTGAAGGTTCTTTAAAACAACATATGAGAATAAAACATAAAAAAGATAATGAAAAATAATAAGATATGATAAAATAAGGTGATAATAAATATTTTGTAGATATAATTCACCCGTTTGAATATATTAAATTGTTTTTATATGATATATATATTAAAGGGATATATAAATAAAAATCCTGATTATTTTTTTTTATTTAATTATTTACTGTTTTTCTCAAAATATAGATCCATTCTTAATATTATAAGAATGATAATTGTGTTTTTTCTATTAAAATTTATTTCTTTTATTTTAATATATATATAATAAATATTGAAATTGATAATAAAAATAAACTGAAAAAAAATATAAAATATGAAAAATTTTTTATTTTTTTAATTTTTTTCTTTTATCAATTTTTTAGAATTAAAATACCCAACATTAATATCTTCATTACTTAATCCTAAAAATCTAATTACATATTTTAAAACAAAGAATAAAATAATACCTTTTAAAACTCTATGAATCAAAGGAAGACATAATAATAAATTAATATAACTTGAACAATCCAAAAAATCAATATCAGTAGGAATAGCTTTCGTTAAATAATAATCAGAGAAGCAAAAGAGTAATAATCTAAAGAAAGAAACATCATTTTTTGTACTATTAAACATTTCATTTTCATTTTTTTCTTTAACATTATATCTACAAAATAAATTATCATTACAATTAAAATTAATCACATATTCTAATAAAATCCCAATATAATATCCTAATAATTCAAATAATATTGTTTGACTTAAATAATTTTGATTAATAAATTCATTATTATTTTTTTTTAAATAAGGTTTAGTTAAAATAAATTGAAAGAAAGTATTAAATAAAAATACAAATAAAATACCAAAAATACAACTTCCTTTATATTCCAAAAAAATTTTTAAATAAGAATAATCATAAAAATCAATTTTAACAATTTCAAAGAAAAAATAATAAATAATAAATCCAATAACCAAACCATAAATAACTTGATTTAAATATAAAGAATTTTGAAGCATTCTAACTAAACAACCATAAATAACAAAAATAAACCATAAACAACCAGCAAAAAATTTAGTACTTTTCATTGGTTTTTTTTGATAAATTCCTTGATAAAAAATACCAAAAAGTAAAAATACATTACAAGCAGTTGAAGATGGAGTACCAAAAGAAGAAAAAGTAGTACAAGAAGGAAATTCTGGATGCTTTAATGATGGTTTTACTTCTTTATAAATTATTTTTAAATTTGATGTTATAAAAGTTGATAAAGTTATTATTGATATCATAAAAATTGAACAATATAAATTTATGAAATTGTATGTTATGTAATACATTAAATATTTTATTCCATCTTCAAAGTAATCTGAATATATGAAATAATCACATCTTGTTGTGTCTTTTGAAAAAAAATATTTCATTGATATATGCTTTAAGTAATCTTTTGATAATATGTAAAATATCAAGTATATTATGTAAAACATTAGTAAGTAATATATTTTATTTATTGATTTTGAGTTTTGGTTTTCTTCCATTTTTTTTTTTCTTTTTTTTTTTTTTTTGGTTTTTTGTTAATAAATTATTTTATTGAAATGTGTTAAATAAGTTTTATTATTTATTTATTTTAGAATATTTTTTTTATATTTTTTTCAAAATCAAATTTTATATTATATAAAATAGAATTATCATAAAATAATACTCTTTATTAATAATATAATAATAAAATATTATATATACCTTTAAATTAAATTATTAAAATATTTCCTCATAATTGGTTCAAAATGTTTTCTACTTATAGATGAATTCATAATATATTTAATATAATCATCATCATAATGTTCTTCAACTTTATAACAAATTTTAGAAATCATAGTTTGAAAATTTTTATTTAATAATTGAAATTGTTCTTTAGGTAAATTATAATTATATATTATAATAGATTTTGCTTTACTATCTAAATACTTATCATTATAATTTATTAAATAAATATTATGTCCTTCATTTAAACATTTTTCATCTATTTTTTCAAAGAATTTTTTCTTTCCAAATCTTTTTATTACTGCATCAAAATGAACTTCGAAAACAGACCATCCTGCTTTAAAATTTTTACTCCAAACAAAATTTTTTTTATCTTTTTTCAATAAACCCTCAAGTCCAATACTTAAATTTTTATCTTCATTATATTTTTCTTGATTTATTTCTTCAAAAAATTTATCAATATATTCTTTTGTATAATTAAAATTTGGATTTTTATATATTATCAAATCAAAAATATTTTTATCTAAATTAGTCCATTTTTTATTATATAAATTTTTATCGAAATTATCAGTATCATTTAACAGTGCAGAAGCTGAAAATAAAGGATGAACAAAATTAAATAAATAAAAATTTTTTTCATAAAATTTTTTTAAAATTAATGAAGAACAAGAACCTAAAGGATAAATAATAGTTTTATCTAAAATATTTAATCCTTCATCTTTATGATGATCATATATTCCAATAATATTATGTTCATTTATAATTTTTCTTTGAGTTAAATCTGGTCTATTATGATCAACTAAAATAAATTTAGCTTTGTGTTTTTTTCTTATTTGTCTTTTAAAAAAATCATCATCAATATAAAACATATTATCAGTATCAATATTAAATCTTTTTGTTAAATAATCTAAATCAAATCTAAATTTTAATTCTTTTCTTGGACAATTTATTATTGGAATATAAATTTGACTTATTTCTTCTTTTGAAAAATTATGGGCTATGCATAATAAATAACTACTTAAAAAACTATCTAAATCACATGAGACGTTTCCTAATACAAATACTTTTTGTAAATATTTTGAACCACCGTTTAGGTAATTACTTATAAAATTATTTAAAGGTGTTGTAGTATTCATATTTTATTTACAATATTTTATATTGTTATGTTTTAATATTTTTATTTTATTTTTATTTTTTTATATAAATTAATTTTTAAATCTTTTATATTTGTGAATTATGTTTAATTTAATTATAATAAAATTTACTTCATATAATTTTATTATTTATAAATTAAATTAAATCAATTTTATTTTTTAGAAAATTTATTGTTTTATTTTTAATAATTATTTAAAAAAATATTTGATTAACAAAAAAGAAATATTTAAATTTTATTTCCTTAATATGGGGATTGGGGATTGGGGATTGGG
>JAJJLH010000405.1:0-17516 GCA_023806865.1 Isotricha sp. YL-2021a
TATACTGAAGATAAGGAAGGTTCTTCTAATTTTAATCACTTATCTATTTTCATTTTACTTATTACTTTATTATTTTAAAAAATAAAAATTCAATTTTATTAAAATTTTATTTTTTACTATTTTTGGAATATATACATTTATTTAAAAAAATATTTCCCTTATTAATGTATTTTGAAAAATCAATAGTTATTATATTAAAGATTTATTTACTCTAAGTAAATATTAATGCAGGTTTAAAAATTTTAGATATTATCTTTTCTATATTTCTTAAATTTAAAAAAAATATTTAATATATAAAAAGTCAAAATAAATTCCAATTTAATTATTGTTCCCATTTTCATTCATTTTCCTTTTAATATTTTTATAATAATTACTTAGGAATATTAAAGTTTGATTAGAACTTTTAATAATCCTTTCTAATTCTTTTTTTTCATTTTGTTTTTGAATTTCATTTTCTTTATTTTTTCCATTTTCAATAACATAAGGTAACATTTTTTTCATTTCTAATAATTTATCTAAAGTCTTTGATTGTTTCCCACTTTTAACTTCATGTGATTTTTCAAATCTTTCAATATCATTTTTTAAATCTTCTTCATCATAATTAATATATAAATCTCCTAATATTTGTTCTAATTCATTTTTCCTATTTGAAATAGAATTTAATTCATTATCTAATATTTTTATTCTTGATTCCATTTTTTCTCTATTTTTTAATAAATATTTTATTTTTTTCTCTGTCATGAATTTTGAATATACTAAATCTTGATCAGAATCTTTTAACCAATTTATTAAAATACTTCTTAATTTAAGAAGAGAATTTACATTTGCACTTTCATTTCTTCTAAATATATTATTATATATTTGTAATGATTCTTTTAATTTTTTATCATTTTCTTTCATTTGTTTTATAAAATCATTTTCTGAATTAATTCCATTTTCATCTTTTATATTATAAGATGGAACACTTCTTTTTCTTGATGATTTGGAATTATATTTATTTTGAGAAATCATTTTTAATTTTAATTTAATTAATTAAAATAATAAATTTATTTTTTATTTTACAAAATATATTTTATTTATAAAAAAAAATATTTATTATATTATACAAAAACCTTTTTTATGTATATTTTTTCTTTTTTTTCTTAACTTTCATAATTTTATTAGTTAATGTATCAACTTTATTCATATTTTTAGTAAATATACTCATTCTAATAGAATTTTTTCTTGGTCTTTTTGGAGAATTGTTTCCTTTTTTATCACTTAATAAAACTTGATCTAATTGAATATATCTATTTGAATCTCTATTTGAATATCTTTCATTCCTTTCAGTTTTATTTTTTTCTTTTTTAATTGAATTATTTTCACTAAATGATTCTAAAGATGATTCTGAATTTGAAAATGAATTTAATAAATTATTTCCTTTTATTTGATTTGATTTTAATCTTCTTCTAGTTTTTATTAATATTCCATTTGTTAAATTATTAGTAATTTTAAATGAAGGATTATGATTTTTTAAATTTAATTTTGGTAAAATTAAATTTTTATTTTTATTATTTCCATTTTTACTTTCAAATAAAATTGCTTCTAATCCATTTTCAATTTTTTCTTCATCTTCATCATCAACAAAATCATCATCTATTATAAATTTCTTTTTACATTTTTTTGATAATTTTTCAATTTCTGATTCAAATAAAAGTAAATTATATTTACATTTATTCCAAGTATCTCTTAAAGAATCATATAATTCATTCAATAACTTATTTATAGAATCTATTATTTCAATTAACATATCTTGAAAATCATATTTTTTTTTAATTGATTTAATATCTTTATTAAAAGAATCTAATTTAAAATCTTCATTTTGTAAAAGTTTAAAAAATGGTTTTTTATCATTAATAGAAAAAGGATTTTTCTTTTGAAAATTTTCTTTAATTGAATATATATTTCTTTTAATATCTCCATATTCAATATTAGTAATAGATTCAATAGGAATACATGGAAAATTTTCCATAATTTCTCTTTCTTGTTTATTTAATTTTTCAACAATATCATAAATTTGTTCTATTTTCTCATTTAATCTTTCATGACTTGATTTTTGAATTATTTCTTTAATTTCTTCTTCTTGATTATTTAAATCTTTTAATAATTCTTTTTGATAAAAATAACCACTTTGTTCTATATTACCTTTTTCTATTTTAATATATTTGTGATTATTATGTGATAAATCAAAACATATTTTACAAATAAATTTACAATCTTCTCTACAAAATATTTCTATTGGTCTTTTATTACATTGTTCACATTTTTCTTTTTTTAAATTTTCATCTGAATAATTTGAATTATTATTATTTTCAAAATCAAAATGCGTTTTTGTAATATCAAATTGTTTTATTGATTTTTTTTCTTCTTTATTATCTTTTAATATCTTAAATGATTTTAATAAAGTAGTATTTAATAATTTTTTAAAAAGATTTTTAGTCTTAACCTCTGTTACTTCTATTTTAATTTCAGTAGAAGATGAAAAATAATCTTTTAATGAAGTTTCATTATATTGTTTTTCAATATTAATATTTTCATATGATAATTTTATTAAATATTCAGGAATATTAAATGATTTATTCGCCAAAGTTCTTAAATATGATATAGGCATTAAAGGAGAAATATTAAATAAAAATGAATTATTTTTATTCAGTAATGTGACATTCATAAAATTTATTTATTATAATCAAATTTAATTTAAAAAAATAAAATAAATAATTTAAGTTATATATTAATTAAGTTAAAAAAATAATGGAAGAAACAAATCAATTAAAAGAAAATAAATTAGAAGATTTAGAAGATATCGAAGTAAATCAAATTTTAGGAAAAATATATTCTGAAAATTTAAAATCAAAAAAAGATAAAGACACAAAAAACACTTTTACAAATATAAAAAATTTAGATTGGATGAATGATTTATTCATAAATAAAGACTTAAAAAATATATATCTCCAAAATAGTCATGTAAAACAAATATTAATAGACCAATCATTATATTATTTATATATTTTTTCATTAATATTTAATGAATGGAATAAAGAAAGAGAAATAGAAAAAGCAACAAAAGAAGAAAGATTACGTCAAAAAAAAGAATATCCATCAACATCAATTTTACCTCCAATTGATATGAAATCAATAATAAAAAAAGTAACAATTCCAATATTAAAAGTAGGATTAATTGGTTGTGGAAATATAGGTTCACAACTTTTAAAAAAATTCATAGAAATAAAAGATAATAAAGTTTTAACATTTAAAATTTTAGTATCAACAAGACGACCAAATAATATTGGAATTGATATTAAAAATTCTCTTGATGAAGATATTTCAATTTTTTTAGATAATGAAAAAATTTTTGAAGAATGTGATATTATTTTTTTATGTATTCAACCACATCAATTAGATTTATTAAGTAAAGAAATTTTTCATAGTTTTAATGAAAAAATGGAAAAAATACAAAAAAAAGAATATAAAATTTATCCTTTAATAATATCATTTTTATCAGCAACTCCAATTGAAAGATTAAAAATTTTATTTCCTAAGAAAGTTAATATTATAAGAACTCAATTATTAATAAAAAATTTAAAAGCAAGAAAAAAAGATTATTTTGGTGATGGAACAAGTAATGTTGAAGAAGAATATGCAAAAGAATCTTGTGAACATTTATTAGGAAAAGAAAATTCAGTTGAAAAAATAAGTTATATTTTTTCATGTTTTATTAATGGGTTTTTTAATAAAGTTTTACAAGATAAAAATAATAAAAATAAAAATAAAAAAAAAGAAATTTTATTTAAAGAAAAACCTGAATTGGTTTTTGATACTATTTTAGGAAAGGGTTCTTTAGAAAAATATAAAGATTATTATGATAGTAATTTACAAGTTTTTTCTTTTGTTGAAAAAGATTCTAAAGCAAATACAGATATGAATTATTTTGAAGAAAATAAAATTATTCAAGATAATATTAATATTTATACTGAACCAAATCAATCTTCTAGTTTAGGTATTAATGATAAAATTTTATGTGAAGATTTTAAAATTAATTTCATGAGTTGTTTAAAAAAAATAATTGTTAAAAAAAAATAATAATTTCATTTATATGAAATTAATAATAAAAGACCATTTTTTTAATTAATTAAATTATATACTTTTATTTTATTTTAAATAATGGATGAAAGTAAAATTAATATATACTCAATTATTTTAAAATTTATGCCAAATAATGAAACAGTTTCAGTTCAAATACCATATAATTGGACAATAAAAAAACTAAAAAATTTTGTTTTAAAAACATTTGAAGATAATTTTATAAATACAAAATATACATTTATATATCAAGCAAATATTCTTGAAAAATACTATAATTTAACAACAAGAGAACTTTTCAAAAATAATAAAATAAATATAATAATAATAAATATAAAAAAACAACCAAATGATTTAAAAGAAGACTTATCAAAAATGAATATAAATGATTTATTAAATTTCCAAGAATTTAAAGATTCAGAAAAAATAACATTTGAAAATTATTGTAAATCTCTTCCAACAAAAAAAATATCATACACAACATTTCCAATAATGAATCCAGTATTAACTCATAAAATAACAATATTAAATAATGAAAATAGTAAATTATCATCATTTGATCCAGGAAGTTTAGAAAAATTTCCAGTAAGAGATTATTTTAAATTTGAAATTTTATTTAGATTAATAGTAACATGTTTTGTAATGAGATTATATACAAAAGATTGGAAATTTCCAATTTTTATTACAGTATTTATAATTTATTATTGGTTTAATGTTAAAAAATCAGTTGAAGAATATTATAAAAAAAAAATAGATGAAATTCAAATGAGTGAAAGTGAAATTAAAGAAATGGAAAAATATGACCCTGAGAAATTTTTATTTGATTTAGATAATAATAATAATGAAAATTCATATATTATAAATAGTTCTGATGATGAAGAAGATGAAAAAAAAGATGATGATGAATTGAAAAATGATGATGAAATTAATACAGATTCAAATAATAAAAATAATAAATATAATATTAATTTTGGGGCAAATCCTAATTATTTTAATAATTTAGATCATCATTTTCCTCCTCCAAATTTTATTAAAAATGAAATTGAAATGGGAGAAATGGAAGGTATTGAGAATTTATTAAATAAAAAAGAAGAAGAAGAAAAGAAGAAAAAAAAAATTATATTACCTGAAACTAAATTTGAATATATTAGAAAATGTATTATTGAAATTATTTATGTTTTTATTATTTCTATTTTCCCAAATTGGTGTGATCAATATGAAGAGGAAAATCCATTTCCTCAAGATAAAAAAGAAACAAATGAAATAAATTTAAATAATGAAAATGATAATAATAATAATAATAATAATAATAATGAAAATATTGGAAATGATAATAATAATAATAATGAAAGAAATGAAAATGGGAATAATGAAAATCAAAAAAATAATGATGAAGATAATAATAAAAATAATGAAAATAAAGAAAATGAAATAAAAAATGATAATAATAATTCAAATAATGAAGATGAAAAAAATGGAAATGATAAGGAAAAAAGTTTTGATAATAATTTTAATGATAAAAATGAAAATTTAAATAATGAAACTTTAAATAAAAATATGGATGATGAAAAAAAAGACAAAGGAAAAAATGATGAAACTAAAAATGATATTATAAATAATAAATATATAATTGATAAAAATAAAAAAGAAAAAATTGATTAAATAAATTATTATAAAAAATATTAAATTCTTAGAAAATTTTTTCAATTATTTTAAATATATATTGTTTAAATCTATTTTATTATTAAACTTTTGGACAAGAAAATTTTTAAAAATTTTTAAATAATTTTCATTCACATTTTTTATATATTTGGATGAATTTTTTTCAAATATTAATATAATAAAGAAATATAATTATTAATTTATTTTTATAAAAAAATAAAAATTCATAAAAAAGTATAATAAAAATAATATTAATTTTTTAAAAATATAAATGTTAATTTTTTAAATATATGGCAGATAAATCATTAAGTCCAAAAAGCATTAAAATAGTTCCCAATTCAAATTCATCAAATCTAGAAAAAAAAATAGAAAATATTATTCAAATTAATAAATCACGAAAAAGTACCTTATAATATTGATTTAACTATAGAAAATTTATCAAATAAATTTATTTCAAATGAAATTGAAGATTAAATTGGAGAATAAAAAAAATTTAATAATTCAAATATCAAAATTAAAGAAAAAAGAAATTGAAAAAGAGAAAGAAAGAACATCATAAAAAAGTAATTCAAATTATATTATTAAAATTGATGAGTCTGAACAAGATTATGATGGTAAGATTAATGAAATGAAGATAATACAATTAGAGATATTCCTTCTCTTAATTACCAAACTAACATAAATAAAATTTTTTAGAATTTTTCATTTAATTAGTTTTATTTTAATCTTTTTTTTTTATTTTTTTTTATGAAATTTAATGTTAAAAAAATAATTATTAAATAATTTTTTATAGTCTTTAATTTAACGTAAAAATTAATATATATTATATTTTTCATAAATATAAAATATTAAAAATATATTATAGGAAAATCAAATAAAATCAAACAAGGATAATTATTATAAACAATAAAAACAAAAAAAAATCCAAATAACAAAAAAATTCAATTATAAAAACCAAAATATTAAAAAAAAAAAAAATATAAAAACAATAAAAAAAAAAATAACGTTAAACAAAAGAAAAAAAAAAATAAAAAAAAATTAAAAAAAAAACCAATCTTTAAATAAAAAAAATATCCATAAAATTAAATAAAAGTTTTTTCTAAAAAAGAAAAGATTATTAAATGAAAATTAAAAAAGTTAAAAAATAACTTTTTAAGGAACAATTCCAAAAACATTAACAAAAGCATGTAAAGAATCATTTTCATATTTCTGAGTAGTAGAACCATCAGTATTAGGATTCCATAAGCAAGTAGAACTATAATGAAGTGATGAGTCACCTTTTTGAAAAACTGTTCCATTAACAATCCATTTAAGTTCTTTATGATTTGAATGAAGATTTTTAATTATTTCATCTACTATTTGATTAATTAATTGTTGGGCTTCTTTTTGATCATATTCTTTTCCATCTAAATTCTTCTTTAATGTATCGTCTACCATTCCAGCTACTTCGTCTTTGTATTCTGAAAATTTGAGGTCTTTTGACATTTTTTTTTATATAATTTTATTTTGGTTTTTTTGGATTTTATATAATTATAATTTTTATTTAAGAATTAAAAATCATTTGTTAGTTTTTTAAATTAATTTTTTTTTATTTTATTTATTTTTACTTTTTAAATGTATTGTATATTTTTTTTTTTTTTTTTTGAGATTTTTATTTTTTTGGTATATGGTATTTATGTTTTGTTTTATTTTATTTTTTTTTAAGTATTTTTTTTGTTTAATTAATAAATGTTGATTTTAGTGTTAAAATAGAGTTGGTATTTATAAAATTTTTTTTTACTATATTTTGGAATTTCTTTTTTAATTCTGATGTTAATTTTTATAAAAAAATCATATTCAAATATTTAAAAACCATAATTTTTATAAGAAAAATATCAAAACATTTTGAATTATTAAATTCATTTATTTCTTTATAAATAACATATAATACATATTTATTAAAACTTTAATGAAAAACTAAAGCAATTTCTGTTTTCAGTTGATAATTATTTTATAAATTTAATATTTTTAATTATTTCAATAATTGATAAATTAAATATTTATTAAAAAAGGAAAAAATATTGTTTACAATTATGGGACAAAAAGATTTATCTTCAATATTAAAAGGAATAACAAATATAAACATAAACAGTTTTGAATTCTTAAAAAAAATAGGAGAAGGAGGATTTGGAAAAGTATGGAAAGTTAGATATATTAAAGAAAACAAAATCGTGGCATTAAAAGAATTATCAAAAAAGAAAATATTAGAAAAAAAAATGATAGATTACATTTTTAAAGAAAGAGATATTCTCTTATCATTATATTCAAATTCAATATCAAATTTATATTATACATTCCAAGATAAAAATAATTTATATATGATACTTGATTATTTACCAGGTGGTGATTTAAGAAATTTAATGAAAAAATATGATTTTTTCTCAGAAGAAGAAATTAAATTTATTACAGGATGTGTTATTTTCGGATTAGAATATCTTCATTTAAATAATATTATTCATAGAGATATTAAACCAGAAAATTTAATAATTGATGAAAAAGGTTATATTAGAATAAGTGATTTTGGTATTTCAACATATATAAATAATCCTAATTTAAATAATGATATTAGTGGTACTTTTGGTTATATTGCACCAGAAAGATATGATAATTTTAAAAAAATTTCTTTTGAAAGTGATTATTTCTCTTTAGGTGTTATTATTTATGAATTAATGCAAAAAGAAAGACCTTTTAAAAAACAAAATAAAGAAGATATTATTGAAGAATTTGAAAATACTAAAATTAATTTAGGAAAAAATAATGTTAATGAAAGATATAGTGAAGATTTATGTGATTTTGTTAATAAATTATTAGAAATTGATCCATTAAAAAGATTAGGAAGAAATGGTATTAATGAAATTAAAAATCATAATTTTTTTAAAAATTTTGATTGGAAACCTATTTATTATTATAAATCAAACAAATCTCCTTTTTATACTAATTATAATGAAAAACAAAATGAAAAAGATAAAAAAGAACATTTAGTTTATAAACTAAATGATAGAATAATTGATGAAAAATATCAAAAAAACTTTGAAAATTTTACAAAAGTTCATTTAATTAATGAAAATGATTTTGCATTAATATATTTAAAAAAATTAAAATATGTCCCTAGTTCTATGAATGGAAATTTATTTCATGTAGTTAAAAAAAAACCAACCACTGAAAGAAATAAAATTCTATCTCCATTGAAAAACAATAATACTATAAAACAAATAATAAATCAAAAGTATGAATCAAAAAATAATGAGGAAATTGTAAATTATTTAAATAATAATGAAAAAAAAAATTATGTTTTTGCTAATTATCAATCAATAAAAAAATCTAAAACAAGAATTAAATTTGATTTATCTTCTCAAAATTCAATTAAATCAATAAATAAAATTAATAATAGTATTGAAAATCAAAAACAATCAAAAACTATTTTGAAAAAAAAATCTAAATATCATAGTACAAATAATTCCCTATTAAGTGATAATAATGTTTTTCTAGAAATGGAAAAAAGAAGGATAAATAAAGAATAATAAAGAAATTAAATGTTTTAGAAATTCATTTCTTTCATTATTAAAAACTTAAATACATAATTTTGACAACATCAATGATTTATATATAATTTTTGTATCAATTATATCAATTATAAATTTATAATTGTTTGTTCATTTATATTAAAAAATTTTGTGAGAAAAATGATATATAAATATAAGAAATAAATAATTATATATTCTCCAATATTAACATAAAAATATGTAAGTATAATTAATATTTCTTTTTGTTGTTTTTTAAATTTAAAATTTCCTTTATACATTATTAAAAAATTTAAAAAAATTAAATTTAATTATGTCTTATAAAGAAAATTACCAATTATATAATTATTCAAATACTTCCAAATGTCAAAGTAATATATCAGAATATAATTATAGTAATGATGAAAGTAATGATTATAAAGAGTAAAAATATATTATTTAAATAAAAAAAATAATAGTCTAGATAATGATATTTTTAATACAGTCCTAAATGATAATAAAGGTAAATTTTAAATTTTATTATTTTAGAAGAAGAAAACTCTTCTGGAGAATATACACATAATAATTATAATCCACTTCCTTTTATGGATGATATATGGTGTAATAAAAAAAGAAATAATGAAAAAAATTCAGAAGATAATATTAAAACTTTAAAAAATGAACTTCAAAAAAAACCATCAAATCCGTTAAATAATCTTTTATATAATAAGTTTCCTTTTTCAAATTTTTTTAAAAATGATTTTAATCCTAATAATATCAAAAAATTAAATTTTAATAATTTAAATAATAAAAAGATATTGAATTCAAATAATTTAATTGATCATAATAAAAATTATAATAATACAAATAATTCATTTTATATACAAAATAAAATATCATCATATAATAATAACTTAATAAATTTTAATAAATATAATCCTATTCAAATTGGAAGTACAATTTCAACATCTTCAGATACAAAAACAACAAGTCAAGAAAGTAATAATTGGCAAATAATAAAAAAATATTTAAATCAAAATGATATTAATAAACAATTTCAAATGACTCAATCAAATTTTTACTCTACATTCTATGATAATAATAATCATATTACAAATTTTAATATTAATAATAATAATAATAGTAATTTTAGTTCAACATTTCCATCAAATCCAAATAATGATAATAATAATAATAATTATTTAAAACAGTATTATTCTACTAGAAATATTTTTCAAAATCCAAATTTAAATTGTGAAAATGAATATACAATAAATATAAAAAATATAATTCAAGGAAGAGAGAAAAGAACATCAGTAAGAATAAAAAATATTCCAGTTAAATATTCAAATCAAGATTTAATGAAAGAAATTGATTCAAGAATGGGTTTTAATAAAAATATGAATTATAGAAATTATGATTTATTTTATCTCCCAATGAATTATAGTAATACTAAAAATTTAGGATATGCATTTATTAATTTTGTAGATCCAATTTGTATAATTGATTTCATTCATAGATTTAATGGAATTAAATTAAAAAGTAATAATTATCATAAAGAATGTCAAATTACTTTTGCAAAGTATCAAGGAAGAAATGAAATTACTGAACATTTATTTAATTTTTCTGGAGAAGGGAAAAAACCTTTTTTATTTACTATTAATAAGTTAAAATTAATTATTAGAGTTCCTAGAAAATATTTTGAAGACATTAAAAAATATAGAAATGATATTGTTAATATTCTTGAAATTTATGATTGAAAAAAAAAATAAAAAAAAGAAATTATAAATATTTTTGTATTAAATATTTGATTTGTAAATAAATAAAATCTTTTATTATCATTTTTTTTTAAAGTTTTAAAAAAATGAAAAAAAATCAATTTTAAAAATAAAATTAAATTTTTATAAAAAACAAAAAAAACATGTCAACAGATTTAGATAATGAAAATAATATATCAATAGCAATAACAAAAGTTTCTACATTCAAATACAGAGATAATTTTTTTAAATCTCCAATCAAAGATAACTCATCTCATCATACTTTAATAGAAAATGAATTTCAATCACCAAGTTCTCCTTTTTTAATAAAAAGAAGAAAAGATGCTTTAGGGACAATTATTAAAAAAGGAGGAAAAGATCATAAAGTTACTTTTTGTGATCAAATAAATGAAACTGATTTGGCTAAAAAATATATTTTTAGACAAAAAACTCCTGATATAAAGAATATTAAATTTAATTTGAATAAAAAAGATTCAAAAAAAATTAAAAATAAAAATAATTATGGTAATAATATTAATTATAAGAATTTTAATAATAAAAAAATAAATTGTAATTCTCCTTTAAAAAAGTATAATAAAAATAATAATAAAACTATTACAAAATGTGAATCTTGTTTTATATTTTAGATATTTGTTTTAATTCAAAATTATATTTTTTTGGCAATGAAAGATATTTATTATTTATTTTAAATTATCATTTTTATTTTCTGATTTGTATATCATGAAACATTTATATAAATTATGTATCTTATTTATTATATATTATGATATATTAAATTATTTTAAGGTTAATAATTTTATTTAATGATTAGAAACACTCTAAAACATTCAATTATATTAATTATTCATTATAAAAGTATATAATATATGAAATAAAAAACAATAATTAATTTTTTAATTAATTTATACATAAATTTTGTATTAAAAAAAATAAATTTAATTTCAAAAAAATGTTTTTTTAATTTATTAAAAATGAAATCCTTTTACCTTCAATTAATAACAATCATAATAATATTTTCAAAATCAAACAATGAACAATGTCAAAAAGTAAAATGTGATTCAATAAAAGAAGAAAACATATGTATCCTTCCTGAAAATGATATATCAACATTTCAATTATGTTCAGAGAACAAAATATGTAATATAATATCAGAAGATCCAATTGATAAAACTAAATGTGAAGATAAAAAAGAAGAAATAATTTTAAAATATTCTGGATTATCATGTAATAATGATAATGAATGTTATAGTAAAAAATGTAAAGATAAAAAATGTGAAGGAATAAAAGAAAATGAAGAATGTAATTCAACATCTCAATGTGATTATGGGAAAGTATGTAGAAAAAGTAATAATAAAAATATATGTACAACTCCATTAAAAGAAAATGATGATTGTACAAATGAAAAAGAATGTGATAATGAATTTGGTTGTTTAAATGGAAAATGTACAAAATATTTTTCAATTAAAAATGGTGAAGTTATTGGTTTAGATTATAATGATTATTTATCTTTTTGTGAAAGTGGTTTTGCTGATGAAAATGGAGAATGTAAAAATTTAACTTTAAATGAAAATCAATTAGAATGTAATGAAGAAAATTCATGTGAATATAAAGATAATGAAGGTAATATTTTAAAAATTCCTGATAATTGTTTATGTGGATATAATAAATTTGGTACTCAATATTGTTTATTAGGATCTGGTAATAGTAATTATACAAGATATATTAATTTATTAAAAAAATATTATATAAATAATACTAATTGTCATTTAGATGAAAGAAGTTATAAAGGATGTTTAAAAGATATTGAAGAAGGTAAAAATATAAAAGATATTAGTATACTTATCAATTCTAAATATTGGGCAAAAGAAAATAATAGATTATATAATGCACCATCATGTGTAATTAAAATAGAAATTCCTGAATTTAATTTAAATATTGATCCAGGTTCTTTTACAGAAAAAAAATGTGCTAAATATACTTGTGAGAGTTCATCACCAGATTCAAATTGTGCAAAATCAGAATTTAAAAATGAAGAAGAAATTAATGTTACACTTTATGATATTTGTCCAGAAGGAAATTATTGTTATTTAGATGGTAAAAAACCAAATATTTATTTTTATGAAGGAAAAGATAAAAAAGCAAAATGTCAAAGTTCAATTCCAAATATAAATAATAGATATCCTGGAGAAGACTGTGAAACAAATACAAATTGTGTTTATCCAATTAATACTATTTTCCCAGAGAAATTTCATAAATGTGAAAATAATAAATGTATAGGTTTAAAAAAAGGAGAAGATTGTTATTTTAATGAAGAATGTATTGTTGGTTATTTTTGTGATTCAAATACTAAAAAATGTAAATCTCTTGGTGAAAAAGAAGATCCATGTATAAATTCATTTGAATGTGAAAATGATTTATTATGTTATGAAAATAAATGTCAAAATATTTTATTTTCTTTTGAAGAAGGGAAACAAACTCCAAAAAATGAAAAAAATAGAGAAAAATATTGTAAATATGGTGAAATTGATGATTCAGGAGTTTGTATTAAAATAGTAGATCAAATTAAAATAAAAGAGGATGAATATAGAGAATGTGAAAGAGATATGAAATGTTTATATAATGCTTTGCCAATTACTTCTGGGACTATTTCTAAAGAATGTGGTTGTGGTTATAATCAAAAAGGTATTGGATATTGTCCTAAATTTCATGATTATTTTGAAAAAGATTGGGAAGATTATTTTAGTTATTTAAAAAAAACTTATGATAATAAATGTCATACTCTTAATAGATATAATTGCTATCTTAATAGTAAATATGATGAAAAACTTAAGACACTTAAAAATAAGTTAATTGATGGACATTTATTTTTTAATGCTGAAAATTGTGCTCAGAAAGTTTTAAATGGAAATTGCTTGAAAGTTAATTATGTTTTATTTTTATTAATAATAGCTTTCATTATTTAGTTAATTTTTATTTATAATTTTTAAAAGTATTATGAATAAATTAATTAAAATGGAAAAAATATATTATAGAAATAATAAAATTCCAAAGGAATTTGATATTATTTTACGTAATAAAAAAAATGTAAATATAAATACGGTTGATTTTAATTCATTTTCTATACCTCATGATATAAATGAAATTAAAAAAAAAATAAAAAAAATAAATACTAATAATTTACCTCCTTTATATAGAAAGAAAAAAATGATAAAATCAATATCATCTAAAGATATTAAATCATCTGTTGCAAAAATTGATATTGTTTTAGATGAAAATTCAATTCCTGATGATGTAAAAATTAAATCATCTATTCAATATATTATTGATTTAATTAAAGAAAGAAAAAAAAATATTATAAAAGAAAATAAATCTACAGAAGAAGATTTTGAAAAACAAAGAAAATTATTAGAATATTTTGATAAATTACCTGAATTTATATTAAATAAAGTTCAAAATAAAATTAATAATTATTATAAAAATCATTCAGAAGAGAATGATATAATTACAAAAAATATTTCTGAATTATTTAAGTCACCAATTATTAAATATAAATTTTTTGAAAAAGTAATTAACTCAATAACTCATAGGGTAAATTTTATTGATTTTAATACATATGAATCTTATGAAAGAGAAGTAATTAATACAATAAATAATGAATTTACAAAATTAATTTCAATTGGAAATCAAATAGTTCAATTAAATTTTGGGCCATATGATAATTCAATTAGACCAAAATATATTTTTTCAGTTGATAAATTTTTTGAAAAATATGATTCAGATAATAATAAATTATTGAAGAATAAAGAAAAAAGTTTAAGTATGTCAAATTTTAGAAAAGCATATTCATTTAATAATAAAAATGTATTAAATAAAAATAATAAAACTACAAAAAGAAATAATGATATAGATGAAATATACAATTTATTAAAAAAAGATATTTCAATTGAAACAAAACAAAAATTGAAAGAGGAAGAATTAGTAAAATTTAATGAAATGAAAATAATGAATAAAAAAACAGAAATTAATAATAATGATGATAAAATTTTTAAAGAAAAATATCAAAATATTGAATTTACAAATAATGAAGAAAATGAAATTTTAAAAAGTAAAAATTCAAATTTTATTAAACCTATATATAAATCAAATTCAACTTCATTTTATAATACAAGGAATAATTTAAATAAAATAAATTCATCTGATAAAAGAGTTAATCATAGAAATAATAATTTAGACCAAAAAAAAAGTAAGGATAAAACTAAATCAACTATGCTAAGTAGTATTGATTATTCAAATGAAAAAGAAAAAATATATTCAACATTCAGAAATTATTATAATGAATCTTTAAATAAATCATCAAGAAGAAAAAATAATGAATATAAAAAATTAAATACAAATATATTCAAAAAAAGAAATATAAATTTAATCAATAGAAAATACTTTAAAAATTTAAAAAATATAAAAGGAAGTTATTCAAATTTTTCAAAAGAAAAAAAGAAAAAGATTTCAAAAACAAATGATAATAATTTAAATAATGAAGAAGAGAAAGAAACTAAAAAAAGTAATTTAGATTTATTATTAGAGAAGATTGATTTTGATATAAAACTTTTGGAATTTGGAAAAAAAAATACAGAAGAAGATGAAAAGAAAAAATTAGAAGAGAAAAATAAAAAATTAGAAGAAGAAAAGAAGAAAAAAGATGAAAAAGAGAGAAAAAAAAATGTGGAAGACGAAAGTTTTAATAACTCATTTGATATATTTACTAAACAAATTTATTTAAAGTTTCAAAGAAATAAAATTCTTTTAAAAGACTTAAATAGAAAATATAAAAGTGAAGAAAAAAATTATATTAGAAAAAAACTCAGATTAGCAAAAGAATTTAATAGAAAATTTATTCCAAATTCACAAAATAATTCTTTTATAAAAAAAGATAATATTAAAAAAAGAAAAAGTAAAATTTATCTCAGAAGATTTAAAATATTTGATAATGTGACTAATGAAGAAATAGTTTTGCCATCTTCATATAGAAATAGTAAATTATATGAATTTAAAAAAACTATAAGAAGAATGAAAAAAATTACTATAGAGGAATATTTAAATTATTTAAAAAAAAATATTTCCTCAATAAAACTTTTTAATGAACCAAATTCAGAAGAAAAAAGAATAAATCAATTTATTGAAAATTTAAATGATGAATTAGAAACCCAACAAATAATATATAAAATATTAAGTTCAAAATGTAAAGTAATTGATAAAGAATTATTAATTTCATCTTCAATTCCATTTACATCAAATATAAAATAAAAAAATAATATATATTTATAAATAATTTTTCAATTTAATAAATAATATCAAAATCTATATAATAATTTTACTAATTTTTTAATCACTTGAATTAAGTAATTGTAATAATTGTAAAATATATAAAAATATAGAAACAATATCAGTATAAAGCATAAATGATCCAAGAATATAATCATCCATTTCAACACAATAACTTTTATTTCCAATAATTAATTGTGTATCATAAATTAAATAAAAACCTAAAAGAATAATTCCAGCAATACAAAAAATAATATGTAATAATTTATTATTTGTAAAAATAAGGAAAAAAGAAAATAAAAATAAACAACAACATCCAATAAATAAAATGCTACCATTTAAAGTCATATCAGTTGAAGTAGTAAATGCATAAATTGTTAAAGTAACAACTAATGCAAAAGTCATAAATGCAGCCATAAAAACAATTTTTGGATTTGTAAAAGAACAAATAAAAGAAACTAAATAAGATTCTGCAATAGTAAATAATAATAAAATAGTGTAATTTATAGGAACTTTATTCATTGTATTTGGGAAACATATAATTGCAATTGGTAATATTATTGTTAAAAATATCATTAAATATGCTAAAGATATATTATTTATCATAAATGATTGAACATTTTTTGATATCATTGCAATTAAACAAAATAATGTTGTGATTAATAATTGAATTGATAATATTCCATATACTTTTCTTATAAAACCTAATCGAATTGATTCATTTATATCTTTTAATCTTGCTTCTGTGTCAAATGTTTTAAAATCATCTGTTTGATAATCTGAAGTATACATTTTTTTAATTGGTAATTTTTAATTGTAATTAAAATAATTATTATAAATATAATTCTTTTATCTTTTTTTAATCATTTTTTAATTTATGTTTATTGTTTTATTAAATAATTTTTATATTAATAATATTATAAACCATAATTAATTTTTGTTTTTTTTTTTGAATTAAATAATTTAAAATTAATTTTTAATCATTATATTTTTTACTTATCCTTAATTTATTTATTTTTCTTTTAATGAAATAATTTGAATTTAATAAAAAATAAATTATTGGGGATTGGGGATTGGGGTTTGGGGATTGGGGATTGGG
>JAJJLH010000406.1:0-17385 GCA_023806865.1 Isotricha sp. YL-2021a
AATCCCCAATCCCCAATCCCCAATCCCCAATTATGAAATTCAATAGGAAATAATGAATAATAAATAATTAAAAAAATAAATTTAAAAAATCTTTTTTTAAAAATTATTTTTTTTATTATAAAATATATTTAATTAAATGGGACAAAAACAAATTGAGGGGACTAATATAATAAAATTTATTCCAACTATTCTTTGTCCAAATTGTTTTTCATCAATTCCATATTTTGATATTTTTATAGAAAATTTAACAATAAAAATAAAAATACATTGTAAATGTAAAAATCAAAATATAATGTTATTAAATGAATATTCAAATGAATTAAAAAATATATCATTAGATAAAATCAATTGTATAAATCATAATAATCAAAATGCAATTTTTTTTTGTATAAATTGTGAGAAATGGTTATGTGAAAAATGTTATAATGAACATAATGAAAATATTTGTGTTAAGAATCAAACAAATGATAATAGTTTAATTTCAACATGTAAAATTCATATTAAAAATGAAGATTGTTTTTATTGTAAACAATGTAAAAATTTTTTATGTAAGGAATGTTCAATTGGTCATAATGTTAAATATATAAAAGAACATGAAATTATTAAATGGAATGATTATTTAACTAATCAAAAAGTTGGACAAAAAATAACAAATTTTAGTATTTATAAATCTGAAACTGATGTTTTAAATAAAAAACAAATTGAAATGTTTTTAGAGAAATTAAAAAATAAAAAAGGAGAAAATAATGATGATTATATTAAATTAAATCAATTATATCAATCTAATATAGAAATAAATGAACAATTATTAATTTTAGTTAATTTACTTTTTGACACAATTAAAAACAATCATATTAAAATTAAAAATAAGAAATTTATAATAAATATAATTAATAACATTAAATTTAATTTTTCTCAAATAAAAATAGATGAAAATTATAATGATACTTCAATAAATGAAATAAAATCATTTTTAAAAACAAATTTTATGATAATAAAATTAAAATCAACATGTAATAATTTAACAAAAATCCAAAATTCAAATAGTGTCTATTTCTTATATTTACTTCCAAATAACAAATTTGCTGCAATTTATAATGATTCATCAATAAAAATATATAATGGAAATAAAAATGAAATTGAATTTAATTTAATTGGTCATACAAATAAAATTACAAGTGTAATTTTATTAAAAGATAAAGAAACATTAGTCTCAGTATCAAATGATTTAAATATTATATTATGGAATATTATAAATGGAACACAAATAAAAAGTATTTTTATTTCTTCAACACCAAGATTTGTTTATCAAAGTTATAATGAAAATAATCAATTAATTATATTATCATTTGGTAATGTTATTGATATTTGGAATATTGAGTCTTCTAATAAAATATCATCTATAATATTAAAAGAATATGATTGGTTTGAAAGTTTTTATCAATTAAAAAATAATCAAAATTATTTATTAGGAAAAAAAGGAGGTTTTTTAATTTATAATAATAATTTCGAATTTATAAAAGAAATAAAAATTTATCAACAAATTCCATTTTATTTTTTAGAATTAAATAATAATAATATTGTAGTTTCTATGAGAGAAAATCATATTTTTATTTATGATAGAAATTATAATTTTAAAAGAAGAATTATTGCACATTTAAAAGATATAACTGGAATAATTGAATATGATAATAATATTTTAATTTCTTGTTCAAGTGATTCTACTTTTAAATTATGGAATTTAAATAATTCAGAATTAAATCAAATTTTTGAAGTAAATATTTATCCAATTAATTCAATTATAAAATTACAAAATGGAAATCTAGTTTCTTCAAGTAAAAATCCAAAATTTCCTATTGAAATATGGAATATTGAAATTTATGAATAATAATGTTTATTATTAAAAATTTATTTTTCAAAAATTATTATAATTTAAATATAATTTTTATTTATTGTTATTATTTAATATAAAATTTATTGGACAAATTTATTAAATTTATCATTTTTTAAAAGTTCTTGAATTCTCTTATTATAATCTTCATATTTATTATCACCAACAGCAGAATAATATTCAACAGCTTTTTCATAATTAGATAACAATTTATTAAAAATTAAAATATTACCTCCATTTTTCATTTGAATCTCCATTTGATTAATTTCTCTTTCTAATTTAATAATATCAATATCTGGTAATTTCCCATCTTTATGTTTAATAATATCCATATGAAAACCATAATTTTTAATTTTTTCAATAATATATTCAACCATTTTATTTATTAAATCATCATTTTCAGAAGTTAATTTCATTTCATATTCAATTGGTCCTTGTTGTTTCCAAAATAAAGATATTATACTTCCTACAAAACTTTTTTTAAAAGATGATAAAACTTTTAATGAAGAATAAAAAAATAATTTTATTTTAAATTTATTTTTTGGTATATTTTCAAATGCACAAAAATAATCTTCACTAATTAAACAAGTAATAGGAATTTCTAAATTTTTATTATTTACTCTTTCCATTAATTTAACTTTACAAAGAAAAACATTTTTATTATTATCAGAAATATAATTTAATAAACTAATATCATATTGTGTATCAATATAAAAATAACCCATTCTTACATCAATTCCTTTTATATTTTTTAAAAATTGTTTTATTGAATTAATTATAATATTTAAATCAAATTCAATTGTATAATTATTATTTCTTGAAGATGTTAAATCACGAAATAAATCTCTTCCATCATTTATTGGTTTAATATTTTGAGAATATAATTTTATTTCATGTTTAGTTAATGATATTTCCATTATAAAAATATATTCATTTATAATGTCTTTTGATATATTTGTTTTTTCTTTTGGAATTGATTCATTTGGGAAATGTAATATAATTTGATATTCTATTACATTTGGATATGACATTCTTTCAGTGAATATTGATATATTTTCTTTTTTTAAATTCTTTTCTAAAGTATTTATCTCTGTTTCAAATTTAGTTTGTTCTTCTGACATTTATTTTTTTGTAAAATTTTAATTTTAAATAAAAACTTTTATTTTATTTTAATTTATAACTAATATTTTATATTAAATGAACCTTTGATAAAACCAAATCATCGAAAAAAAAATTTACTCATTTTAAAATATTTACAAATACAACTATTATAAATATCAAAATAATCATTAAAATTATAAATATATAATTTATAAAAATCATCTTTTTAGATGTATATTTTGCTTTTTTTATTGAATATTTAAATACTTCAAATGATGAATAATTTTTTTTATTTTTATATTGTATCATATTTAAAATTTCAGCTAAAAAAGAATAAGAATTATATCCACAGAAAGAAAATTCTTTTTTTTTATATTTATTTGAAACTATAATTATTGAATTATCAAAAAAATGTTTTTCAATATCAATTAAATCTAATTTTATTATTTTAATTGGATTTCCTTTATATTCATCATTAATATCAATAAATTTTGATGAAGAAAAATCATAACTTTTTCCTTCTGAATTTATAATAATTAAATGACCTATAAAAGGTAAAATACTTGAAATAAAAGGAATTTTTTCCCACATTACACAATTACTATATTTATTTATTTTACTTTTTAAACTATTATTTATGTTTTCTTTTATTTCAATAATATTATCATTATCTTTATTTTTATAATTTTGATATATGGAAAAATTGTCTGTTAAATTTGATAAATGGGTTATCTTTCCGTTTTCTAATTCTTCATTTTGTTTTTTTATTATATTTTTATTTTCTATAGTTATAAATTCATTTTTATTTGTATCTAATGTCTCTCTTTCTGAATTTAATATTTTAGATTTTATTTCTATCATATTTTTTTTTTTGTTAAATGAATTTGAATTATTTTTCTTTTTCATTATATTTTATAGTGATATTATAAATTAATTATTGATTAAAAATTAATATTTTTTAATTTTTTTATTATAATTTTAAATAAAATAGTAATAAAAAATTCTATAGAATATTATTTTAAACAATAAATATAATTTATATTATTAATTTACAAATCACTTTAATCAAAAATTATTTATAATATTATGTTTTCATCTAATAAATAATTTAAATTAATTTAAATAGTATATTAAATTTTGATATAATAAAATTAAGAAAACTAATTAGTATAGTTAAACAAGAAGCAGTTTACTTATTAAATTTTTTTTGAAATATTATAAATATATTAATTTATAAAAAAATATTAAATTTTATGCTTATTTAATATAAAAAAATAAAAAAATGAAAAATGAAATTTCCCCATATTCTCCAAATAAAAAACCATTTACATTCAAACCAAAAAATTCAAAACTAAAAAAGAACAATTTAGACACAGTATTAAACAACTTACTAAAAAAATCAAAAGAAGAAGAAAAGAATTCAAAATCAAAAGAAAACATAAAAAATCCAACTTTAAATCAAAATCAACTCCAAGAAAAAACCCTTCATAAAAAATTACAATATGACAAATCAAAAAATAAAAAAATTTCCAAATCCTCACTTTCAAATCACAAAACAAAAAATTCAATAAACGAAACAAACAATAATAATAGTAATAAACCTCCAAAAAAATTTTTTTTAAATATAAACGAAGAAAAACCACAATTATTATCAACAAAAAAAAATAATAATCAAAATAAAAGACCAAATACTAGAGAAATAAATAATAAAAAAATAGGATTTAAATTAAAATCATCAAAAAGTAAAAGAGATATGAATACAACTGATTCTGATTCAGCAGAAAAAAGTTCTCGTTCAACAAAACAAATTAAACCTTTTCATATGAAAAAAGATTTTTATGTTCCTACAGTTTGTGCTAGTTTAATTTCTCCTAAACAAAAAAATATTAATAGTAGTTTAAATTATAATTTAGAAAATTCTTTTTCTTCTCATTCAAGTTATAAAAATATTGGAAAAGGTTCTTTTAAATTTAATGAAAAAAGAAAAAAACATATTATTCAAAGATATCATACTATGACTAATTCGATTAATGATAATAAAGATAAAATTGATTTAAGTGATTCTGTTAATTATAGTTCGTTTAATTATGATAAAGTTTTAAATGATTTAAATTGTATTTCTGTTGAATTAAGCAATGATAAAAAAGATGATAGTATTATTTGTAGAAATGAAAATTTAAGTTCAGAAAAAAAAAGGATTAATTATATTAAATATGGAGGAAAAAATTCTAAAAGCTTAAATGAAATTAAAAATTAGAAATAATTTTGATTATTTATAAATTTTTTTTACATTGAGTAATTAAAAATATATATTTATATATTTTTTATATTCATTTCCAAATTTTAAATTTTAATATAATTTAAAATTACATTATAAATTTATATAAAATTAAATAAAAAAAAAAAATTAAAAAAAATATTATCTAAAAAACCATCAAAAAAAAAAAAAAAAAAAAAAACAATGTTCGAAGACGAAGAAAACTACGATATGATATTTAAAATTCTAATAATTGGTGATGCAGGAGTAGGTAAATCTAACCTTCTCCTTCGTTACGTAAAAAACGAATTTGCTTCAGACATGCGTTCAACAGTAGGAGTAGAATTTGGTACAAAAATGTTAAAAATAGATAACTATGATATAAAAGCGCAAATATGGGATACAGCAGGACAAGAACGTTATAGAGCAATAACAAGTGCATATTATAAAGGAGCAAAAGGAGTTTTAATAGTATATGATATAACAAAAAAAAATACTTTTGAAAATGTTGATAAATGGTTAAATGATTTTAAAATGAAAAGTGATGATGATGCTGCAATTGTTATTGTTGGTAATAAAAGTGATTTAATTAATGAAAGAGAAGTTAGTATTGAAGAAGCTACTCTTAAAGCACAAGTTAATCATTTAGCTTTTTTTGAAACTAGTGCTAAAGAAAATGAAAATGTTCATTCTGCTTTTATGAGTTTAATGAATCAGGTACTTAAAAATTATAAGAAAAATAATAGTGAAGATGATTTTAATGGAAATGGACATTTGAAAAAAGAAAAAAAAAAAAATTTTGTTAATGGGAGTAATGGAGAAAATATTGTTTTAGATTCTGTTATTGATGGATTTAATGAAGAAGAGATTAATTTGAAAAATAATACAAAATGTTGTTAAGGTTATAAAAGTTTTTTTTTTTTTGTATTTTATGTTTTTTAGGTTTTCTTTCTTTTTTTGGATTTTTTTTATGGTTTTTTGGAATGGATTTTTTTTGTTGTTTTTATTGTTTTTTTTTTGAGGATTTTTAATTTTTTTTATGATTATTAGTTGTTTATTATTATTATTTTCAAAAATAAATTTTTTTAAAAATAAAGACATTTTAAAAATTTTTTTTAACACACAATATTTATATTATTTTCTTTTTTAATATTTTTATTTTCATTTTTTGTTTTAGATTGTTTTAGAAATAATTTTTCAGATAAAATTTTATGATAATTTCTTTGTTTTTTTGTCCTATTTTTAGATAATTCAAAATTTTTTTCATCAATTAAAGAACAAATCTCATTATTACTTCCTTTTTCAGATAATTTTTTTATGTTAATTAATTCATTTAATGAAGATTTATTTTCAAATTTATTTTCATATACACTTCTTGAAGTTTTCTTATTCTTTATCTGTAAATTCAATTCATATTCTAAATCATTTTCAATTTTATTTTCTAATTTATTTATTTTATTAATTTTTTTAAATTTTAAAGGAGTATTAATATAAAGTTTCCTTATAAATTTTTTATGTTTATTTTTATCTTTTTTATTATCAATAATTGAGAATACTATTGAATTATTTTTATAATAAAATGAATTACTATTTCTTTCATCATTATCTGTATTAATATTATAATATTTTTGCTCTTTATTTTCATCTTTTTTATATTTATTTTTTAAAATATCATTTTTTAGATTTAAATCATTTTTTTTTTCTTCATTTTTTAAATCTTTTATTTCATTTATTTTTATATTTGTATTATTATTTTTTAATCCTTCAATTATACAATCTTTATTTTTATTATTTTTCTTTATTTTATTTTCATTTACTAAATAAGGATTTAAAATTATATTTTCTCTTTCTTCTTTTAATTGAAGGATTTTTGTTAAATTTGATTCAGGTTTTGTTTGAGTTTGTAATTGTTTAATTGTTAAATTATTTTTTAAATTATTATCTAATTTAATTTTATTCTTATTTTCATAAATTTGTTTTTGTTCATTTGATATCTTAATTTGATTAATTGTTTGTAATTTATTTTCAGATTTATTTTTTATTTCTTTTTCTTCACTCGTTTCTGTTTTTTCTTTATTTATAAAAATTCTGGAAGTAAATGAATTTATTATTTTCTTTTTTAGAAAATTATTATTTATTAAATTATTTATCTTTGAATAAGAAAAATCTTGTGATTTTATAATTTTTTTGCTTTCAGTTAAATTATAATTTTTATTAAATATATTTTTTTTATTTATTTGTAATTTTTTGATTATATCTTTTATATTATTATTTATATTTATTTTTTTTTTTTCATTTTTTATTTCAATTATATTATTTTCATTTCCTTCATTTTTATTTTTGTCATATAAATTATTATTAAATAATAAATCTAAATTATCACTTGATTTGGTATTTAATTTATTTTTGAATAAATCTTGACTATTACTAATTTTTCTTTCAGTTAATTTATTATTAATATTAAAATTATTATTTTGAATTGAAATAAAGACTGGTTTTCCATCTTTTTGATAATAAGAAATATCATTTTTTAAATTAATATCTGTAATTTGATTTCCTTCTTTATCATATAAAATCAATGGATTATTTTCATTAATTTCAATAATATTTCCTTTATCATCATAATAATTTATTATAAAACTTGATTCATTATTATTATTATTATATTTCATTTTACTATGAATATATTGAGAAATCGTATTTTTATCATTTATTATATTACTTAAACTTAACTTATCTGAATCAGTTTCCTTATATTCCAGAGAATTATTTCTTTTTAAAAGTTTCTTTTTTAAATTATCTATTCTCTCATTATCATCATTATAATACATTATAAAATGATTTGAAGAATTCATACTATTATAAGTTGTTTTTACAAATTTAAAGTTATTCATGTAATAATTTTCATTTATATTACTTTCTTTATTTTTAAACTTCCTTATTCCTAATTGAATTTTATATTTTATATTTTCAATTTCATTTTTAACAAAATTACTAGCATATTCATAATTAATTGAAATATTTTGTTTTACTTTATTTTCAATAATTTTATCAATTTTTCTCATAATTAAATTGATAAATTTATTATGAATTATAAAATGAGGTGGAATAATAATACAATTTTTAATATTAATTTTATCTACTATATATTCACTTATTAAATTTATTTCTTTTTTTCCTATTTTTTTAGAAAGTGCATCGTAATATAATAATTTATTATATAAATCTTCATTTATTTCAATTTTTTTAAATAAATAATTAGAATTTACAATTGTTTCAAAAGAAAAATTTGTTTTTTTTTGAATATATGGATTAAATGGAAAATACACATAATTTAAATTTGATAAATTATTTTTCTTATTTTTTAATTTAATATTTTGATTTTTTATTAAATATTTTTTTAATAAAGAATTAGAATTAAAATTCATATCTGGGAAATTTTCTTTTTCTTTATTATTATTATATTTAATAAGACTTTTTATATTATTTTGAATATTATATGAAATATTAGATGATAATTCTGAAGAATAAAATTTCCTTTTTGTTAAGTTTTTATTATATTTTCCTGTTGGAAATATTTCATATATATTTTCTTCTGGTTTAAATGCTTTTAATGATATTTTTGTCTGTGTAGAAATTGACAAATTTTCTTTCATTTATTTAAATAATCTTTATACATTATCTATAAATATTTAATTTAATTATCATTTAATTAGTTTTTAAATAAATAGTTATTTATTTATTTTTGAATTCAAAAATTAATTTTAAAAAGATTGTTTAAAATTATATTTTTTTTTACATTTTCTTAAATATTTTTTATTATCATGGAAAAGAAAAAATAAAATAATATTTTTAATTCTCAAAATGAATAATCAAACAATTTTATATTCAAAAACATCAAATATAATTTAAATTAGCGTATCATCAATTATATAAAAAAATAAAATTTACATCAAATAAATAACTTATAATTATATAAATAAAAATGATTCTCAAGAAATAATAATATATTATTGTAATATTTAATGCTAGTCATAAATATTAAGTTGATGCAATATTAAAATATATTGTTTCTAATAATAATTATTTAAATATCGTTTATATAGAAATAATTGTACTTCTTTAAAATATGAAGGAAAAAAAATTTATATTAAAGATTTAAATGTTTTTAAAAATATTGATTTAAAAAATATTATTATTATTGATAATAGTGTTATCTCCTATGCTTATCAATTAAATAATGATATATGTATTTTGCCTTATTATGACTTTAATAAAGATAATGAATTAGTCTATTTAGCTTATTATTTAATTGTTATTTTTGATTATAATGATTAGATAATAAATTACATGTTAAGGTATATTATTTTTTATATGTAATTTTTAAAAAATGAATAATGAAAATGATGAATCTGTAAATGTTATTTCTTTTAAAAATAAGGATATTTATATTAAATATTTAAATAATGAAAATAATATTATTAAATAATAATGATTATGAAAAAGAAATTACTAATAGGAAAAATTGGATTTTTTTTGAAAATTTTTCAAAGAATTTTTCAAAATCTATTATTGGTAACATCATAAGAAAAAATATTGATTATAATTTGAACTAATAAAAAAATTGATAATAATAATAATAGTAATAAAGTCTTTATAAATAATGAAAAAAATATTTATAATATACTTTTTTAAATATAAATTTAATAATAAAAAATTGAATTATTTCTAAATTAATAAATTATATTTAACTGAATTTATTTTTATTTTATAAATAAAAAAAATAGTACATAATTAAATGAAATGATTAACTGTTTAAACTATAATATTAATTAATCTCATTTCTTATAATTCAGTATTTTTCATCATAATAAATATTCTTAAAAATAATATTTTATAAAAATAAAGATTTTAATATATGATAAGAACAATTAAAAAAAATAATTTAATTTTTATTAAAAATTACAATAAATGTCATTAGACAAAAATACAAAAAATTATATTACAATAACATTATACCAATCAAAATTATGTAGAAGTTCAGATAATTTTTTACCATATACATTATCAATAAAATATAATGACCAATCACCATTAGAAACAGAAAAAATAACAAAATTTCAAAAAATATTTCATGAAGAAACATTTCATTTTAACATATCTTCAACATTTCAATCAAACACAAATCATACTATTTCAATAAATGCATATACTAGAACATTATTAGTAATAAAAAATTACTTTGCTAAAGTAATAATCCCATTTAACATATTAAAAAACCCAAATCAAAAACAATGGTATTTTTTAAAAGATAATAATGATGAAATAGTATTAAAACTTTTATTATCAATTGACTCAACAATATCACTTCATCAAAATAATTCAATGAGTCAAATAACAAAATCATATAGAGTTGAAAGTGCTCATGATTTATTAAATAAAAAAAATTTGAATTTATCTTTAAATATAAATCCTTATTTTTTAACTCAAAGACAATCTGCAAATAAATCAATGGTTAATTTAAATTATTTTTCAATATTTAAAAATTTAACTAATCCTAATCAATTAATTTCTATTGCTGAAAATGATAGTAGTAGTAATATTACTATTAGTAATAATGATAGTAATTATAGTGATTGTAATGAATATAATTATGATGATATTTATTTAAGTGATAATTTTTATAATGTTGATTTAAATAATATTTCTATTAATGATATTAATAATGCTATTTCATTTAAAATTGATAATATTTTAGAAAAACAAAAAAATTATGATAAGAGTTCTAATGATATTAAAGATAGAGATGATTCACTTGGGAGAAAAAAAAATATTTTAATTAAAGAAAATGAAAAATTATTAGTTAATGTTAAAAAATTGGAAAAAAGTAAAAAAAATTTTGAAACTAAAATTATAAATTTAAATCAAAATTGGATTTTATTTGAAAAGGAATTATATAAAAATGAATTAAGAAATGAAATGAATTCATATAATAAAAAATTATTTTTAGATTTAAATTCTTCATTAATGATGAACACAACAGATTTAACAATTAATAATATTAAAAATAATTTAATAATTGAAAAATATATTAAAAGAGTATCAAAAAATAATAATAACCATCATCCAAATATTTCAATTAATGTAGATTTAATTGAAGAACCAATAATAAATTCAAAACAATTAAAAAATGAATATTTAGCATCAAAACATTTAAATTCAACAAATTTTACTTCTATTTATAGTAATGAAAGTATTATTAATAGACATTATTCTCCTCCAACAAATAATATTTATGATGGAAGAATTAAAAATAAAAATAATAAAAATTCAATTGATTTAGATGTAATATATAATAAAAATGGAAAAAAAATAATAAATTCAAAAAATGAAGTTGAAGTTGACAACATAAAATCAATAAGATTTAAAACTTCTTCTTCAAAATCAAATTTATTAACAAATACAAACACATATATAAATAATACAATTATCAATAATAATAATAATTTAATTATTAATAATAATAATATTAATAATGGGAAAAGGAAATTAATACGAAATTCAAATTTAAACAAAAAAAAAAAATAATAATTAATTTTAATTTTAATATAATTATTAAAAAAAAAGAAAAAAAAAAATTATTTATAAAAACATAAAATTCTTTTTAATAACTAAAAAATAAACAAAAATTAATAAAATTTAAATTTAAAAAAATGAGTGATATGTTTGGAATGATGGACAATGCATATTTTACAGGAAAATCTGAAATAATTCGTTGGATAAACGAGACTTTAAAAATGAATATAACTCGAATAGAACAAGCAAGTACAGGCGCAATTTATTGTCAATTAATAGATTGTATATTTCCAAATAAAGTAAAAATGAATAAAATAAATTGGAATGCAAAATTAGAAACTGAATTTTTAAATAATTTAAAAATTATGCAACAATCTTTAATTTCATGTAAAATTCAAAAAGAAATTGATATTCAAAAATTAGCAAAAGGAAGATATCAAGATAATTTTGAAATATTACAATGGTTTAAAGGTTTATTTGATAATATTAAACCAGATTTAAGTAATTATGATCCTTTAAAAAGAAGAAATTATCAAGTTTTAAGTTATTTAAATGTTAATTGTTTAAATAAAAAAAATAATAAAGGAAGTTTACATAATAAAATAAGAGATAAAAATCAGTTAAAAAATATTAGTAATAATAATATTAAAAATAGAAATAAAGAATCAAATTTAAATTTATGTAAAAATAAAAAATTAAATTCTTCTTTAATAATTCATTCTGTTAATAATTTAAATTTAAATTCTGTTCAAAGTGAATCTTCTTTTTGTAGTGAAAGTAATATTAATGAACAAAATTGTTCTTTTCAATCTGAACAATATATTCATAATTCTTTTAGTCAAGAAAATTTAATTAATTCTAATTTTTCAAATGATAATTTAAATTTAAGAAATGAAAATTATATTTTTGATAAAAAGAATAATGATGATAAAATGAATGAAATTATTGAAAAATTTAGTGAAGAAATTCAATTGGCACAAAATGAGAATGTTAAAAATGAAAAAGAAAATCAAACTATTAAATTATTACTTGCTGAAGTTGGTCAAGAAAAAGAATTTTATTTAAATAAACTTAAAGATATTGAATTTATTCTTCAAAAAGCAAAATATAATAATAATATTGATAAAAATAATATAATTAATTATATAGAAAAAATTTTATTTTCTGAATTTGCAACTCATGTAATTATAAATGAAAATAATGAAATTGATATAAAAGAATTTGTTAATTATGAATAAATTTAAATAAAAAATAAATTAATTGTTTTTTAAAATAATAATTAAAAAAATAAAAGAATAAAAAATCAAAAAATAAATAAATAAATATATTATCTTAATTCCCAATAGCCCAAATTTTACAAGTATTATCCCAAGAAATAGAAATAATTTTATTATATTTATAACACTTTTTAATACAACCAATACAAGCAGGATGTTCTCCAATTTTTTCAAAATGTTCATTATAACCTAAATACAATAATTTAATATTACAATCTTTTTCTCCAATTAATAATCTTTCTTGATCAATTAATAAATAAGAATAAATTTTACTATTATATTTAGCAAAATATGTAAAATTTTCATAATTTGGTGGTTTATAAATTCTAACATAACTATCATCACATGAAATAATTAATCTCTTATCAGGAATTTGAAAATATGAAATTGGTTTTGATTTACAATGAAAACTATGAGAAAATTCATCTTTTTCAAGATTATATAATTTAATAGTAAATTCTTCAATGGCAAAAATTATACTATTATCATATAATTGAGTAAAACAAGAATAACTATATTTAATATCAAATTTTAATATTATTTTTTGTTGAAATGTTATCATATCCCAAATTCTTAATGTTTGGTCTTTACTATATGAAGCAAGATTTCCATTTGATAAATTTAAAATTGATATTAAATTATCAGAATGACCAATTAATAAAGTTTCAAATTTAAATTCATTTATTGAATTAGTATTATAAATTTGAATATTTGGATTTTTATCAACTATAAATACTAAATATTTAACTTGAGGAATATAACAAACACCACAAAAATTACTTTTAAAAGTATGATCATTTTCTTCTTCATTATTAAAGAAAAAATCATCATTTTCATCAAATCCAGGAACTTCAGCTAAATTAAAATTTTCATTATCTATTTCTACTATATTTGGATTTACATTTTCTCCATTTTCATTATCATCATCAAAATTATTAAAATTATTATTAAAATTATTATTATTATTATTATTATTTTCATCTTCTAAACTTTTTTTTAATTCTTCATTTTCAATTTGAGATAAAAGATAATATGTATGATAATTCCAACAATATGCATTTCCTTCTGAATTTAATGTCACTGCTCTATATTGATCTATAATACATATTTGAGTTATATTTGATATTTTATTTTTTTTATCATAGTTAAATGAATTTAGACATAAAATTGGATTTGTTTTTATTATAAATGTATTTTTAAAATATGATATTAAATTTTTTGATGTTTTTAATAATTTTTCTTCTGTTGAATCATGAATATTAAATTTTATTTTTTCAAAATGTGTATTATTTATTATATTAAAATATAAATTTGGATTATAAATATGATGTTCATATGCAGAATTAAAATTAGAAAAAAGAATTGATAAAGCATCATAAATTTCATTATTTATCCTTTCATTAATTTTATAAGCTTCTTCAATTTTATTAATTAAATCAGAAATTATCTCAATATCTTTTCCATTAGAAAGTTTTTGAATAACAGTATTTTTTAATTTTTGATTATAATTCTTAAAATCTTCTTTAATTTTATTTAATTGTTCCCATTTTTTATTTTTTTTGATATTTAAATTAGGTTCATTAAATATCATAACTTGATGTTTAAATTTTTTTTGTATTTCAACACAATATTCACATAAATATTGATCACATTTAGAACAATAACCAATTGCATTTTTTTCATTATGAAAAAAACATTTTTGAATAATTTTAATTTGCATTGTATGATATATATGATTTAATTTTTTATGTGAACTATAAAAACAATTTTGACATAACCAAATTTGACAATTTAAACAATAAAAAAATGCTTTTTTTTTATTATGTTTATAACAAGTTTTATTTATTATTTGTCTTTTTTTTAATATAATTGATTTGTATTCTGATAAAGAAAATTTTTCTTTTCCATTTCTTAAACATTTACAACTTATTGTTATTTGGACTTGATAATTTTCTATAAATAATTTTATTAATGGAATTGAACAACAATCTGAACATATTATCCATTGAGGATTTAATGTTTCTAATTTGTCTTTATTTATTGTATTTTGGTCTATTTCTATTGAATTTCCCATTTTAAATTGATAATTTTTTTTTTATTATTTTTATTTTTTTTTTATTTGATTTATATTGTAAATTTATTTAAAAAATATTAATGATAATAATTATTATTCGAATGATATAATTATGTATTAAATTATCATTCATAAGAGAGAAGTAAATTAAATTTTAAAATAAATGATTGAGAACAATAATCAAGATGATTTAATTATAGATAAAATTTCTCCTCATGTAATGAGTAAACTTCAAAAAAAAAAATATTTCTCAAAAAGAAATATAAAATATCTTTTTTGTATCTTTTTTATTGGAGTTATATTTACAATTATTTATGTATTCTTAATTAAAAAACGTAATTGTTTAATTGAAAATAATAAACAATTATCTGATATATTGAATTTAATGAATAATGAAATTGATATTTTAAATCCAAAAATCAATCAATTAAAAAAAAGAAATTCTATTTTAGAAAAAGAATTATTAAAATTAGAAAAAGAAGAAAAAATAGAAAAATTTCAAGTTGAATCAACTCAAAAATCAATTAAAGAAACTGAAGAAAAGATAAAAAAAATAAAGAAATTAATTGAAGAATTATCTCTAAATAAAAAAATATAATCTATATATTTATTATAATTAATTAAAAACAATTTTTTTTCTCTAAAATTTAACTCTCTTAATTACTTTTTATCATATAAAAATATAAATTTTTAATAATAATAATTTATGATTTTATAATTTTTTAATTAATAATTATAACTAATTAAAATGATAATTTATTCTTTTATTTATTAATTTCAAAATAATATAATAAAACAAAATTTAAATTATAATTTTTAAAATTATATTCCTAACAAATTTTCTTTTTTTTGGTTGTTGTTTCCTTTATAATATTCTTCTTTAATTTCATTAGGCCTCATTTTTCTTTTTTTTTTGCGTTTACAAGTTTTAGATGAAATGATTATTAAAATAATAATAACAATAATAATTGCAATAGCAAAACCAATAATAATATAATTTTTGTTTTTATCTGGTTTATTAAATTTAGTATAAAATCCAATTTTTTTATTTCCTTGATCAAAAACAAATTGATATTTTTTAAATAATGGTTTTCCCAATTTCCATTTAAAATTATAAAAATCTCTATAATTAAAAATAACTAAAAAATAATAAATATTATTATATTCATAAAATAAATCCTCATAACTTAATTCCAAACTAAAATTAATATTTTCAATATAAAATTTAATATTTTTCATTTTTGAAATATTAACATTCTTTTTACAATTATAATAATAAAGTTGCTTACTTTCAATAGTTTTTTCATTACAATCACCATTATAAAGATGAAGATTAAAAAAATCTTTTTTAATTTCATTTCTATATTTTTCATTACCAATAATAACACCACTTTCAATTAATAATTCACAAATGATTTTTTCACTAATATTAACATCACCATAAGTAATATTATTAATATCAATATCATAAGATTTATTAGAAGAACTTAAAGAAAGATTTAATATTTTATAATTTTCTTCTTTATAATTATTATCATAATTATGTGGTTTATCCCCAATTATTAATTCACCATTATCATTATTATCATATTTAAAAGTAAATTCATAATTAAGAATTAAATTTCTATTTTTTAATTGATAAAGAAAATTTATTTCAGAAAATTTTTGTTCTGGATTATAAATATTTAAACCAATTGAACCTGATTCTTTTATATTATTTGCTAATTTTGTTCCTATAAAAAAATTAAATTGAAATATTTTTTCATTATCAATAAATATTGTATCATTTCCTATAAAACCATTTTGAAAATCATAAGAATGAAAATTATATTTTGTAGAATCTCCTAAAAATGATGTTGATTCAGTAAATTTATATGTTATTTTATCTGGATATGCATCTGGAGAAGTAAAAAAAAAAGGATATTGTCTTAATTTTATATTTAATGGAATTTTATAATGTTGATTATTACTTATTTCTATTTCTGTTTGGATATTATTTTCATTTATAAAATCAAATATGTTAGATGATGTTATTTCTTTTGGAATTTCTCTTTTGAAAGGGAATTTATATATTTTTGAATGTGATTTTAATTTTTTTATTTTTATTGTTATTATTAGGAATATTAATAGTATTTTCATTATTTTTCTTTTATTTTTTTTTAAAAAATTTTAAATAATTTTATTTATATTATAAATATAATAAAATTAT
>JAJJLH010000407.1:0-17377 GCA_023806865.1 Isotricha sp. YL-2021a
CACCTCTTCCCATTCCGAACAGAGAAGTTAAGCCCGCCTGCGCCGATGGTACTGCAATGCAATGCGGGAGAGTAGGAGGCCGCCACTTTTGTTTCTGAGCCCTGATTCACATATGTGAGTCGGGGTTTTTTTGTTATTTCCTATCAACTATTAGAGATGGTCGCTACCCTTTTGTAGCTCTTGCTCAGCTGCTTCGGAGCCGATGAGCATCTGATAACCCTTGCCTGTCTAACTATCGCAATGGCGTCAATTGCGTCGTGCTGAAATTTTACAAAAGATCAAGCGCTATTCTTTTGGCGCTGTGAATTATGAGTAGTCATTGTCATTGCGGTAGGCTTCCATAAAAATCGTGAGTTAACTCATTTGATTATATGAGTTAACTCAAGCGATGAATCGAGTTAACTCAAATATCTTTCGGCATTGCACAATTTATTCTTGGTTTTCCCGTTTATATGGGTACTATGCAGTGGACAGACAGGATCAGACAGGTGAAGATTGTACTTGTGGTGGCGGCCATCGTGATTGCGGTGGTGTCGCTGTTGGCATCGCATTATCTAGTGATGGACCTACAGCAAGAAGAGCGCAACAAAATGGAGACTTGGGCTGAAGCCATGAGGGCGCTGAACAATGACGATGAGAATACCTACATGTCGCTGGTGCTGAACGTGATACAGAGCAACAACACCATCCCTGTAATCGTGATGGATGCCGACGGTACGGTGACAGATTGTCGTAATTTGGAAATGAGCGCGCGCGAACGAGAAGACTCCGCTGACTATGTGAAACGCTATGCCCAGTCGATGTTCAAGCGTGGTAACTATATCAAGATCCGGTTGGGCGGGCCCCAGGGAGAGTCGCTACAGTCGGAGGCAGACAAGGATTATCAACTTGTATGCTATGATGAATCGACATTGCTGAAACGGCTCTCTCAGTACCCGTATTGGCAGTTGGGCATCGTCTTGATATTTGTCGTTGTTGCCATTTTCGCGCTGCTGGCGTCGAAGAAAGCTGAGCAGAACAAGGTGTGGGTGGGCCTTTCAAAGGAGACGGCTCATCAGTTGGGTACGCCTATTAGTAGTTTGATGGCTTGGGTGGAGATACTTAAGGAGAACTATCCTGACGACGAACTGATACCAGAGTTGGATAAGGATGTAAAACGGCTGGAACTGATTGCTGACAGGTTCTCAAAGATAGGGTCGCTGCCTGAGCCGGTGGACGCGTCGATGAACGATGTGCTCGACCACGTGGTGGACTATATGAATCGGCGTACATCGAAGAAGGTCGAGATAGTCAGGCGATTTCCCGATCATGAGATTATTGTGAAGATGAATGCCTCGCTTTTTGAGTGGGTGATAGAGAACTTGTGTAAGAATGCTGTGGACGCGATGGAAGGGAAGGGCAGAATAGAATTGAGCCTATTTGACGAGGGACGGCTTGTGGCGATTGAGGTGACCGATAACGGGAAGGGCATCCCGAAGAAAGATGTTAAGAACGTGTTCACGCCTGGCTTTACGACGAAGAAACGAGGTTGGGGCCTCGGACTTTCGTTGGCCCGCCGCATCGTAGAGGATTATCATAAGGGACGTATCTTCGTCAAGTCGTCAGAAGTTGGTGTCGGCACGACTTTCAGAATAGAGATGAGGGCGTAAAAATGCACAAAAACCCTGTAAAATGTGTAATATAACCCATTGGAACAGACCGAATTTGAGGTAAAAATATAAAAAAATCAAATATCGGTCGTAGAAATGAAAAAAAGTTTGTAACTTTGCAACCCAAAAGTGTGATAATGGGTAGTTTAGAGTCATTGAAAATAGATTTGAAGGGATTGGAAGCTGAGGCAACATCCTTGACATTCGATCTTGACGATAGCTTTTTCGAGGCTCTTGACGGTGCCGAAGTGAAAAAGGGCTCTTTGCATGTGTCGGTGTCTATACGCAAGGCTCCCGGCTTTTATGAGTTACAGCTTCATACCGTAGGCACGATTATCATACCTTGCGACCGATGTCTGGACGACATGGAGCAGCCGGTGGATACCGAGAACCGCCTTGTCGCCAAGCTTGGAAGCGAATACTCAGAGGAAGATGACATCATCGTGGTGCCTGAGGACGAAGGAATACTCGACATGTCATGGTTCATCTATGAGTTTGTAATACTGGTCATACCCATCAGGCATGTGCATGCACCTGGCAAGTGCAACCCTGCTATGACAAAAGCTCTGGAAGAGTTGTCGGCTGACCGAAGCAGCGATGAGGAGTCCAACCAGTCTTCAGACCCCCGATGGGACAAATTGAAAACGTTAAACATTAAAGATAAAGAATAATTATGGCACATCCTAAAAGAAGACAGTCAAAGACTCGTACCCTCAAGCGTCGTACTCACGACAAGGCAGTAGCTCCTACACTCGCAGTATGTCCTAACTGCGGTGCATATTATGTGTATCACACAGTATGCCCGACATGTGGTTATTACCGCGGTAAGGTAGCTATCAAGAAGGAAGACGAAGTCGCTGAATAATGGATAAAATCAATGCGATAATCACCGGTATTGGCGGATACGTACCTGACTATATCCTCACTAATGAGGAATTGTCAAGGATGGTAGATACCAATGACGAGTGGATTATGACGCGTGTCGGTATCAAGGAACGCCGTATCCTTACAGAGGAGGGTCTTGGCACAAGTTATATGGCCCGTAAGGCAGCTAAACAACTGGTGCAGAAGACTGGGGTGGATCCTGATTCGATTGATGCGCTGATTGTAGCCACTTCTACCGCGGATTATAAGTTCCCCTCCACGGCATCCATTGTGGTTGGCAAACTTGGACTGAAGAATGCGATGGCATTCGATTTCTGGGGTGCTTGTTGTGGATTCCTCTATTCGTTAGACGTGGCTGCAACCATGATTCAAAGTGGACGTTACAAGAAGATTATTCTTATCGCTGCCGATAAAATGTCGTCGGTAACCGACTACAAGGATCGTTCTACTTGTCCGCTTTTTGGTGATGGAGCAGCTGCAGTTCTGCTTGAGGCTAGCGAGGAGCAGAATATAGGTGTGATGGACTCCTACCTACGAACAGATGGTAAGGGACTCCCCTTCTTGCACATGAAGGCTGGGGGCTCTGTCTGTCCACCGTCTCATTTCACAGTCGATCATCGGTTGCACTACCTATATCAGGAAGGACGTACGGTGTTTCGGTATGCTGTGACAAATATGAGTAATGACTGCGTACTGGTAGCTGAACGTAATGGCCTGAATAAAGATAACATCCAATGGGTGGTTCCTCATCAGGCGAATATGCGTATTATCGAAGCAGTAGCAAAGCGTCTGGAACTATCGATGGATCAGGTAATGGTGAATATAGAGCATTACGGTAACACGAGTGCGGCAACCATTCCTTTGGCAATATGGGACAATGAAAGCAAGCTGAAGAAGGGAGACAATCTTATTCTTACGGCATTTGGTGCAGGATTTGTCCATGGAGCATCCTACTTAAAGTGGGCATATGATGGTGGATAATAAACATAAAGCCGGATTTGTCAATATCGTTGGAAACCCCAACGTAGGAAAAAGTACGCTCATGAACCAATTGGTTGGTGAGCGTATTTCAATTGCAACGTTTAAGGCGCAGACCACGCGTCATCGTATCATGGGTATAGTAAACACTCCTGAGATGCAGATCGTTTTCTCTGATACACCAGGTGTGTTGAAGCCGAATTATAAGTTGCAGGAGTCGATGTTGGCTTTCTCAGAGTCAGCTCTTCAGGATGCCGATGTTTTGCTCTATGTGACGGATGTTGTTGAGAATCCAGAGAAGAATATGGACTTTCTGGAGAAGGTGCAGAGGATGGACGTGCCCATCATCCTGCTTATCAATAAGATTGATGAACTTAGCAATGATTCGGGGATGTCTAGTCAAGATAAACTTTCGGGTATCGTAGAACATTGGCATCTTTTGCTACCAAAAGCCGAAATTCTGCCTATTTCTGCAAAAAACAAATTTGGCACGGATATTCTTCTTAAGCGTATTCAGGAATTGCTTCCGGAGAGTCCGGCTTTTTTCGATAAGGATCAGTTGACGGATAAGCCGGCACGTTTCTTTGTCTCAGAGATTATACGGGAGAAAATTCTTCTTTATTACGACAAGGAGATTCCTTATAGCGTAGAAGTCAGTGTAGAGCGTTTTAAGGAAGACGACAAGCATATCCATATCAACGCTGTGATATATGTTGAACGGGATTCCCAAAAAGGAATAATTATTGGTCATCAAGGCATTGCGTTGAAAAAGGTTTCAACCGAGGCCCGCAAGTCACTTGAGAAGTTCTTTGATAAGGCTATCTATCTTGAAATATTTGTGAAGGTCGATAAGGACTGGCGCTCGTCGGAACGTGAATTGAATAATTTTGGATATAACCCTGAATGATATGGGAAATTTAGTAGCGATAGTAGGACGCCCTAATGTGGGAAAATCAACTCTTTTCAATCGTTTGACTAAAAGTCGTCAGGCGATAGTTAGCAATGAGGCAGGTACTACACGCGACCGTCAGTATGGCAAATGTGAGTGGAACGGTAAGGAGTTTTCCGTTGTCGATACTGGTGGCTGGGTCGTAAATTCTGATGATATATTTGAAGAAGAGATTCGTAAACAGGTCATCATTGCAACGGAAGAAGCTGACTTGGTACTTTTTCTATGCGATATTAATAACGGAGTGACGGCATGGGATCAGGATGTCGCTCAGATATTGCGTCGTGCAAAGTTGCCTGTACTTCTGGTGGCCAACAAAGCGGACGATGGTAAAGACCTTTATGATCAGTATGAGTTCTATAAACTAGGCTTGGGAGATCCCTGGCCAATTAGTGCTGCAACAGGTAGCGGTACTGGTGATTTGCTTGATAAAGTGCTGGAACTGCTTCCTGTGAAGCCAAAGGATGATTTGGAAGATGGAATTCCCCGCTTTGCGGTTGTCGGTCGTCCAAATGCAGGTAAGTCAAGTCTTATCAATGCTTTTATTGGAGAAGACCGTAATATTGTTACTGATATTGCTGGTACGACACGTGACAGTATCTATACGCGTTATGATAAGTTTGGATTTGATTTCTATCTGGTAGATACGGCTGGCATCCGTCGTAAGAACAAGGTGACGGAGGATCTCGAATTTTATAGCGTGATGCGCTCTATCCGGGCCATTGAGAACAGTGATGTCTGTATTCTTATGATTGATGCGACCCGAGGTATTGAGGCACAGGATATGAATATATTCCAGCTGATACAAAAGAACAATAAATCTCTGGTTGTAGTGGTTAACAAGTGGGATTTGGTGGAAGACAAGTCACAGGTTGCTATTGATACGTTTATTAATGCGATTCGACAACGTATGGCTCCATTTGTGGATTTTCCGATCATCTTTGCTTCCGCTCTCACGAAACAGCGTATCTTCAAGGTGCTTGAGACAGCAAAAGAAGTCTATTTACACCGTAAGGCAAAGATAGGAACATCGAAGCTTAATGAGGTGATGTTGCCGCTGATAGAAGCTTTCCCGCCTCCTTCTGTAAAAGGAAAGTATATTAAGATTAAATATGTGGCACAGGTTCCAGATACGCAGATTCCTACATTTGTCTTTTATGCGAACCTGCCACAGTATGTTAAAGAGCCTTATAAGCGTTTCCTGGAGAATAAGATTCGGGAAAACTGGACGCTTACAGGTTCACCTATAAATGTCTTTGTACGCCAGAAATGAAGAAGATTGCCTCTTTCCTTATTCTGTTTCTTTGGGGCTGTTCCCATCCAAGTTCTGAGGAATTAGCATCTCTTGCTGCCAAAGGGTATTATGATCATTTGGTAAGTGGTGAGTATGAATCCTTCTTTGAGGGCATGGATCAGAGTGAGATGATGAATGAGGTGCACTATCGTTCGCAGTTGATTGACAATTATCGACAGTTTATGGCTGAACAAGACTCTGCTCATGGGGGAATCAGGGAGGTTCGAATTGTTAGGGCTTCTACAGACTCTATACAGAAGTTCACCAACGTGTTTCTAATGCTTTGCTTTGGTGATTCTACTAATGAGGAAATTGTTGTGCCGATGGTGGAGCGTAATGGCAGTTGGAGGATGAAATAAAAATCAACTAAACTTTTTGTAAGATATGAAGATAAGACTTGTCCTTTTGACTTTGATTGCAATGTTTGCCCTGTCAAGTATGGCACAATATATACCTTCTGTGCCGATGGAACAGCGGGTAAAAAATTCTTCAGGAGATTATTGGCACTGGGGAAATACGTTCAAGCACTTAGATCTCGCATTGAGTTTAGGAACTTCTGGTATCGGTATTGAGGTCGCTTCTCCTATATGTGAATTCGCTCAGGTGCGTATTGGTTATGAAATGATGCCTCATTTCAGGAAGAAACTTACCTCTGGCTTGATGATAGGTAATGAGAAACCCTATAAATATGACCAGAGTGGTTATCGTGTCGAGTCGAACTACACAATAGTCAGAGAGATGATGTATCAAAAGACTGGTTACGACATGAAGGACCATATTGATATGACTGGCAAGTTGACTATGCAGAATTTTAAGTTTTTAGTAGATATATTTCCTTTGTCTGGAAATAAAAACCTGCATGTTACACTTGGCGTTTATTGGGGACCGTCTGAGTATGCCAAGATTGAGGGTGATCCAGACTTCAGCGGTACGCTAGCATGTGTTAATGCTTACAACAAACTATATGCTGCTGCAGAAGAAGGTGATGTAATCAAGAGTTATGGCACTGCAGGTTATCTGATGGGTCAGTTCACTTCAGATATGAAGTTGGCTGATGGTACAGCCGTAAAATCTGGCGATAATTACAAAATGACTGGTGGCTCAGAGGGTAAGATCTTAATTACTGCAGAGACAAATAGTATTAAACCGTATGTCGGTATTGGCTATGAAGGTGTGCTTTTGAAGAAACATCGTGATATTAAGTTTGCTGTGACTGGTGGCCTTATGTTTTGGGGAGGTGCTCCTTCATTATATACCGCAGATGGAGTCAATCTTGTGAAGGATGTGAAAGGAATAGAAGGAAAGGCAGGCAACTATGTTAGTTTGATGTCCAAGCTAAAGGCATATCCGACTATTGGTGTTCGCATCATTAAGAATATTTTTTGAACTAATATAATTATTAATAGGATAACTGAAATGAGAAGATTTTTCTGTATAATGGCGATGGCCAGTATGGGTGTTTCTGCTTTTGCACAGCTGGATACCATAACATGGAAACGCTTTACATTGGATTCTGGTTTGCAGTCTGAACAGGACACTAAGGCTAATTATATTCCTGTTACGAAATATTGGCAGGAACATGATATCTTCCAACATTTGGATGTCTCTCTGACAGCGGGTACAACAGGTATCGGTATTGATGTTGCCTCTCCAGTAGGAAAGTATGTTCAGGTGCGAGCTGGTTATGAGTTTATGCCACGTTTCACAAAACGTATGAGGTTTGATCTGACAATTAATGGCGAGCCAGCAGTTGTCTATGATGAACATGGCTATAAACAGGAGACTACCTTCACGCTTATGAACGACTTTCTCTATGAGTTTACGGGATTTGATGCGGACGATCATGCTGATATGATCGGAAAGCCAACCCTCAATAATTTTAAGTTCCTTGTTGATGTATTTCCCTTTAAAAGGAATAAACATTGGCATTTTACAGCCGGCTTCTATTGGGGACCATCGCGTTTTGCCTATGCGGAAAATGCCATTGAATCGATGCAAACGATATGTGCTGTGGGAATTTACAACAATATGTATGATAAGGCCGTTAATAATGAACCGTTGATTGATTTCGAGAAACTTAATCTTCCAGGGGTAACTTTTGAGGCACAGGCTAAACTCTATGAGAAGATTCTTAGTTATGGTCGTTTAGGATTTTCAGTGGGATTCTTCAAACATGATGTTGTGGATGCTAATGGAGATGTACATCTGGCTGGTGAACGTTATATTGTTGAGCCTGATGTGAGAGGAATGGTTACGGCTACAGCGAAGTCAAAACCGTTTAAACCTTATCTTGGGTTTGGCTATGGTGGACGATTGGTTAAGAATCGAGATGATTGGAAGGTTTCTTTTGACTGCGGTGCAATGTTCTGGGGAGGCACTCCTGATTTGTATATGCACGATGGTGTTAATTTGACAAAGGATATCGAGGACATCGATATCGAGGATATTTCTGGAACAGTGGGTACTTATGTTGATTTGTTTAGTGCATTAAAAGTTTACCCAGTGTTAAGCCTTCGTATCACGAAACGTATTTTTTAATAGAAACTATTTTAAAATTAAAAAGCCGCAGGAGTAACTCTCTTGCGGCTTTTTTTTATTAAGACGTTTAATTATTTAATGATTATTTTCTTGCCGTCTTTGATGTATATTCCTGGCTGAGGTGTGACATTGTCTGGAATTTTTACACCTGTGAGGGTGTATAGGCCTTCTTTGTCTTCAGTAACATCATCAGACATAATAGTAGTGATACCTGTAGCAGATTCTGTCATAACATCTGCTGAACCTGAAGGAACTGAGAGATAAGCTTTGTTGCCTTTCAGATACTTGGCACTCACAAGGTCTGATGCTGCTGCTTTGACGAATGCTAACTTACCACCACTTACTCCTATGACGCGCATGGTTGATGGGTTGTATGTTGTGACGTTTACAAAGCCAGCTATAGTACATGAGCAATAAACTCCATTAAGTTTGTTAGCAGTAGCATCTATACCGCTTGTTTTTACCGGCAGAATCTTATTTTTTTTCGGATCATCTGAAGCACATTTGATAATTACTGGTGTGGCTGCTGGTATGGTTCCAGAAATTTCCTTTAAGGTAAACTTGCTGTTACTTATTTCACTAATGTAGTATGCCTTCATGCCGTCAGATGCTAATTTGAAAGCGAATCCTGCATAGATGGTGCCATAATAGCCATCGTCTGTCTTAACGTCTGGCTTAATGCCAAGATAGTTATCACCTGTATTTATTGGGACGGGAATCCAGAATTTTGCGCTATTATTTTTAATATCTAACCATGATTCTTCTCGTTCAGATACATGCCATTCAGAAAGACTTACAGTCATCCCTGAATGTGTACCCGATCCAATGTATGATCCATCACCTTGCGGGGTTAATGTTGGATAGAGTTTGTTTCCTGTGAGCTTGTATAAGCTTGAACCTTGCGCTTCAAAGTCATATTGATTGCTGCTGACCCTTTTAATATAAATAACGCATGATGGCATCGTGCAAACATCTGCCCAGTTGCTTAAGGTTCTAACACCTGCTAGTTTTGCTGTTCCTGCAGACCAACTAATACTATAGTGACCAGCATTTATGTCTTGAATGCTTATATATCGGCCTGTATGGCGATTTTTTACATAATAGAAACCATCTGCAATTTGTGCAGATGCACTTGCTATGGCTATTGTAGCCAATACGATTGAAGTAAAAAATTTCTTCATCTTTTTTATTTTTATGAAATAAGCCCAGCCCCTTTTTGGGACCGGGCTTGAAAAGTCTCTATTTATTCTGTCTTACTTCTGAACTTCAGCAATACAGATAGTTACACGGTTACTATCGTTGTCTGAGAACGGTTGTACGCGAGCACCCTTGCTATCGTAACTGATACGGTCAGCAGGAATTCCATACTTCTGGGTCAGCATCTTAACAACGGCATCAGCACGCTGCGCAGCAAGGCGGTCGTTGATTTTGTCATTACCAGTACCAGCGTCTGCATAACCAGTAACCATTACCTTTGCTGTCTGGTTCTGACGCATGTAGTCAACGATATCCTTTACCTTCTGCTCCTCAGAGTCGCGGATAATGCTCTTGTTGATTACAAAGAAGATATCACGACGGATCGGCTCGATAACGGGCTCTGGGCATGGTGCCTCAACAATCTTCTCGACAATCTTCTCTACATATTCGATCTGTGGCTGTGGCTCGGGGATAAACTTTGTAGAATAGGTAGGACCGAGTGCAATCTTCACACCTGCGAGCAGGTTGAAATATGAGTCGGGGTTACCAGCCTTCTTGTAGTTGAACTTATCACCCAGGATGTTAGCATTGGCTTCAAGACCAATCTTTATAGCCTCGCTTACCTTTATATCCATTGTCAGACCTGCCTGACCGAAGAGCAGAGTAGCTGCATCCATATAATCGTTAGGCATCGGAGTCCAATTGTAAGTAGAGGTAGCTGCAATGTTCTCAACCTTTGCCTTCACTGCTTTCACATCATCGCTTGCCTTTGAACGGAAGTTCAGACCGCCACCGACGAATGCACCGAAGCTAACTACACGGTTTGGGTTAAAACCTGCGATAATAGTTGACAGATCAAAAGTCAGGTCAATTGCAGGAGCAAAATAAGTGTACTTATAGTTCATGTCCTGATCAGCACCCAGTAATTTAGATACAACAAGATCTTCATCGTATCCACCTCTGCCCTGCCAAGCATTGAATGCCAGACGAGCACCAATAGCTTTAGAGAACTGATAGCCAACAGCACCCTGTACAGTCGGTGAAATCAGCTTACTGAACTTTGTCTCACCAGTGGTATATTGAGCACCACCCTGAAGCTGGATGTACCAGTGCGGCTCGAAGACATATTCTGTCGTACCCTTCTGCTCCTGGGCAGATGCTGAGAGCACGCCCATCAGCATCAGGCAAGACAATATTGTTTTCTTCATTTTCATATCCTGTTACTTAATTGTTTTTAAACTTTAGTTGTTATTACTTCACGATAATCTGATACTTCTTGTTAACTACAAATCCATGGTAGTCAACTGCGCTGAATACAACTGTATAGGTACCTGCTGTCGGGAAGTTAAGCTCCTGATACTGAACACCGCCAGATACAGTGGCCTGCTGCAGAACCTTTCCGTTCTTAAGAACAGCGATGTATTTTGCGTAAGCAGGTGCAAGAAGCTCTTCTGTAGGAGAAGTCATCATGATTTCCATAGTGCCTGGCTCGGTAATTGTTGTTACAGATTCAGCTGCCAGACGATTGATTTCGCCGTTCTCACCATTGTAGAAAATACATGGAGCAATAGCACGAGAAAGCTGATGGTCGTTGAGCTCACGTACAATATAGTTTGCTGTTTTTGCAAGGAAATTATTAACCTTCTCTGCCATTTTCTCATTGCCAACTCTCTTACCAAGTCTTGTAACAACTTTAGCAACATCCTTCATCTTCTCTGTAGGAACTTTAGCATTTGCCTCATATTCCATGAATGCGTTGTATGACAGAGGAGTAACTGCTGTGGCAAAGATATCAAGCTCTGATGTCTTCATGATGACTTCGTCACCATCCTCCGTAACTCTGTTCAGGTACATACGAAGCGGAGTGTACGACATGTTTGTGCTAGAAAGGGCAGCACCATTCATCTTGCCGCTATAAAAATTGAGAAGAATCTTTGCTGCAGCCTTGACAATGGTCTTTACAACCTCACCGTCACTTGTTGTGGTTTCATTCTTCGCTTTAAGATCATTCCAAGCCTCATTGAAAGTCTTTTTCAAACCATCGAGGTTAATAAATTCCTTAATCTGGAACTTGTTGGGAACGAGATCCTCAGTGTCGATATTTGCATCAGCTTCAAACCATGCGTCCTCTGCTGTTTCACCTGCGGTGTTGAGCCAGTTCAGATCAATCTTGTAATGACCCCACCATGCCAATGTGTTTGGACCAGCCTGTGCAAGGTTAGTGAAATTAACAGGAACCTCACGTCCGTTAGCATCCTTCAGTTTCAAAGTGTAGTTGTTAATGTCGAACTTGCTCTGGTCGTTAGCACGTGCATAGAAATAAACCTTACCAGCATTGCGCTCTTTCTGAGTGATGATTGCAGGAATGGCCATGTTCTTTGCGCCTGCGATATCAGCAGCGTCAAGCTTGGTTCCTTCACCCTCTTCACCACCAACAATAACAGAAGCGTCGGTTGTCGGGAAGTCTGTGATGTAAGTGAGGTTCTCACCATAGAATGCTGCCAAAGCCTTCAAATTTAATAATGGTGATTTGTTTGCTCCGAATACGCTGTTTACGAACCAATCCGTATGGAAATCCTGAATTGATTCGCTGAAAGCAGCCTCAATAGCATCAAGTCTGTTGTTTACTTCGATCTTGAATGCATCAACATCCTTAGACAGGTCATCGAGATCTTTCTGAAGCGTTTTGATGTCACCCTGCATTGTTTCAATGCTTTTGTCGATTTCGCCCAGACGTTTTTTCAAACCATCAATCTCGTCCTGAATTTCCTTGATTGCCTTTGTGTTTGCAGCAATCAAAGTTGCATTGTCAGCGATCTTTTTGTTAAGGTCTGTCTCCAGATCACTGATTTTCTTCTCAAGGGCACTCTTCTGCTTAGAGAGGTTGTCGTAAACGCTAACCAGCTCATCGTCCACGTTGTCCTTGCAAGAAACAAATGATGTTGTGGCAGTCAGCATCAGCGCTGCCATCAATAAACCATTAATAATTTTCTTTTTCATTTGAACTTAAAAATTATAATTAAACAATTAAACGTTATTATGTCTCTGCAATAAATGATATAATCGGTGACAAAAGTAGGCATTATTTTCTAATTATGCAAGGATTTTTTAATTTTTTTTAAAAAAAACCTCGTTTTTCTATCGAAAAAATGCATCTTCTGCATAATTTCTTTATTTATTTTGCCTTTTTTAGTCATTTCGTGCGCCTGACAGGACTCGAACCTGCACGTCGTGAGACACCAGATCCTAAGTCTGACGCGTCTACCAATTCCGCCACAGGCGCTTTTTACCTTATGATATCGGGCTAAAACACCCGAAACGGCTGCAAAGGTACGAAATAATTTTCATTCCACCAAAAGTTTACGCGCAAATTCTATAATAGTGTCTTTTCCTTGACGGAAATCGTCACTCCTTAGTTGTACTTCATAGTCTGGAGCAATGCCAAACTCTATCTGCTGTCGCTGGGCATCATAGGTGGGGCAGGCGCTGAATCTAACCGTCCAGCCATTGGGCAATGAACTGGTGAAGGGGAGGCCTGAACCGCCGCCGGTATGATCGCCTACAATCTTTACATTTGGGAAGCACTTCATGCATTTTACAAAATCATTTGCGGCACTAAAGACCTCGCGATTGGTAAGAACTACCACATTCTTTTGCCATCGCAAGTTAGCAGATGGCTCCATATACTGGGGTTCCATTTCTGAGAAGTCGTTGTGACCCTTGCCTGTCTTGTGCTGATTGTAACCTACAAGTGTCTTCTCATGGCAGAAACGTGCGGCTAGTTTTTCGGCATTGGTAAGATTTCCACCACCATTACCGCGTATGTCGATAATCAACCCATTGCAGAAAATAAGGTGCTTGATGACTTCGTCAAGGTTACCTTCGCCGATGGCTGTATTGAAAGTTTGACAAGTTACATAGCCAATGTTGTCATCGAGTATCCGATACTTCAGGGCTGAGGCGATGCGATAGTCTGTGCCGAGATAGCGGCGCTGCAGCGTATCGCTGAAGTTAGTTGGGTAGTCCTCATGCCATTTCCAGTATCGGCCGTTGTCGAAAGCAGTGTATAGGTTAACGTGTCCGTCGTGTAACTCTGAGAGCATACTTGTCAGAACTTCGAAGAGTTGGTAGTCTGAGATGTTTCCTTTCGCGCGTACATTATATTTATTGTAGGCTTGTTGCCAGTCGAGGCCGTATGCGTGTTGCTTATAGTCGAAGAAACAGTAGTGTTCGTCGATGAGTTTCCAGAGTGCCTCGAAGTTCCCTTGTGGTGTATCGGGGTACTCGTCCTCGTTGACGCACCCGCTAAGGGTTGCAAGCCCAATGGATATGGCTATGACCTTCAGTATATTGTTGATTGTTTTCATTTTTGTGAAGACATTGTGAAGTGGCGCACGATGCCGATCATCACGCGGTGGGCATAGATGTGCTGCTTCAGGTTATTGACGGCGGCCTGCTGGTAGTTGCCTAGATACCCTAGTCGTACAGACCATTTGCTGCTGGCTCTCCAATCGAGAGTCAGCACTTGTCGGAAAGTGGGCGCACTGACAAATGTGGTTGGTACGATGTTGTGGTCATAGTTGCCCAGGGAGAAAATCTCATAGTATGACTGTCCATAGTTGGGGCTGAACATCAGACCGACAAGAGGCATATTCAACTCGTAGCGTAGCGAGAACTGTTGTCTGCGTATGTTAAAACCGTAGTTGGCAATAGCAGACGGCATGAGATTGAGGCTGAAACGTGCTTGCGCGGGATTGTTGGAGTTGGTCATATCGTAGAGGAATCCCAAGCAAGCGTTGACTAGTCCACCCGCTTGTAACTGTAACTTGTCGTCTAAAAGCTTCCACTGACGGTAACGGCCCCAATAGAGGTTGTAGCTGCCTTCGAGCATGTCGCTGCTGTGCCCTCGGTCCTTAGAGAATGAGAGGTTTGCCTCATGCTCGATGACATTGTTCCACCGTTTGAGAGGCTTCTCGCGCTCGCGTATATTAAGAAAGGTGAAACCTGTGCCAGAGAATTTCTCTTGGGTGATGTAGGTATCGAGGATATGGGAGCTTCCGACGCCTATCATGCTGGCGGAGGTAGATTCCTGAGCTGCTGCAGGAACAGTCAGTAGCCCCGAAAGGCAGAAAAACAGCAGGTGCAATTTTTTATTCTTCATCATCGTCGTATAGACCAACCTGTTCGTTGTTTCTTATTTCTGATACACCGTTCATCATTGGAGCACCGATTGCGTCGATGTATTGGTCGCCTGTTTGTAGATATCTGTTGACTGATGCGTTAACATCTGCTTTTGTATCATCTACGTGGTTATCAAAACGTTTCCAAACTGTTTTTTCTTCCGGTTGTTCAGCTGCGCTTTGAATTAGACGAGTGTCATCCAAATTATCCGGTGGTGTTGGTGTAGGAGGCGTAGGTGGATCCGGAGGTGTAGGAGGTCCCGGAGGTTCCGGTGGTTGATAACCTGTATCATCTTCATCCGTACCTTTACCATAGAAGACTATTCTATTCTTGCCCAAGGCATAGTCCGAGGAACTAAAAGTAATCTAAAAAAAGAATGTTTTCACAGTCATTCATTTATATACAAAAAAACTAATGAACAATTAGAATATGTGACAGAATATTTTAAAGAGAAAAAAAGAATTTTATGTGTAATAGGTAGTGGAGATCAAATACTTAATGCTTTAACATTTTTTCCAGAGAAAATAGTAGGTTTTGATATTAGTGTTTTTCCAAAATTTTTTTTGAAGTTGAAATTAGCTGGAATAATGAGTTTGAGTAGAGATGAGTTTATTGAATTTTTTTTTGATGTGAATTACAATAGTAATGAAGATTTTTATGATGATATTTTTTTTTATAAAATATTTCCTTATTTAGATGAACAAAGTAAAAATTTTTGGGGGTTTTTATTTGAATATAATGAATGGTATGATATTTATAATTCTCCACTCTTTTCCAGCGAAGTTGTTATAGTTAAAAGAGCATTAGAACAAAATGTATATTTGAAGGAAGAAAAGTATAAGGAATTAAAGGAGATCATTCCCAAAGTTAAAATTGATTTCATTGTCGCTGATATTATTAATACCCAAATTGAAAACGATTTTGATTTGATTTATTTGTCGAATATCATGCAGTATGAAAATGTGTGGAAATATAAAGAAAAAGTAAAAGAATTGACTAGGAATAGAAAGACAGAGGTTTTGACCTATGTTTTTGGTGAAATTGATAGGGTCTTGGAGTTTTTTAATGATACTAAAACTGTTGGAATTAATTTTAATAAAAATGGAATATTGATTCATAAATGATTTTTTTTGATACATAATAAATGGGAGAATGAATTATTGTTTGTTTGTTTTAAATGTTTTTTTGGATGAAATAATTTTTGTTTTTACTTTTAATATTATTATTAATAAATTAATTTTTAATAATATCATTTTTATAAACTTCTATTATAAATTCATTGCTGTTAATATCTTTGAATCTTTTAAATCTTCCATCTTTTATACTATTTTTCCAATATCCTAATATTTTTTCCTCATTTTTTAAATATATTATTCCTTTTCCATTTTTTTCTACATTTTCCTAATTACAATTATATATGTTTCCAGTTATTATATAAAAATATTTTCCTTTACCAAATTTTTAGAAATGAACCTTCATAAATATTTTATTATTTAATTTATATATCCCATTATATTTATTTTTTCAAACACTTTCGCATATTCTCTCATAAGGAAAAATTTCTTTTCCTTTACCCAATTTTTCTCTGTTTTCCAATTACTATTATAACTCCCTACATCACTATAGTATATCTTTCCTTTTCCAATCATAACTTTAAAAAATCCATCTTGAAAAATTCCAAATTTTTTATCTAATGAAATACCTTTTCCATAATAAATTTCTATTCATTTTATAACTTTTCCATTATATTATATGCATTTTTATTAAAATAAATTTCAGTTTCAAAATCTTTGATATTTCTATATAGGATATTTCCTTTTTAATATTTGATTCAAAACATTTTTTTTTAATTTTTACCAAAATTTTTTTTAAAAAATGGATGATTAAAAAATTCATCCCAAGTGATTCTTTTATCAAGGCCTACATTTAATAAATCTTTCAATCAATTTTCAAAATTAAAATCTTCTTTATTATTATTATTTCAATTTTTAAATTCATCAAATCTTTAAATAAATATTCGATTACACCTATACCCTATAAATCACATTTATTATATAAGAGTCTCCATCAATTATTTCTATTGCCTGAAAAATAGAAAAATCAAGTCTTTTATTGTTAGTTCTTCATCTTCTAATTATTTATAAAGAAAATAATGAGATTATTTTATACTAAAATCTGTTCACTCTTCATTTAGATATTTAATTAAAATTTTTTCAAGCTTTAATTCACGTACTAACGACATTATTTTCATATAAAATTTTATATATTTCCATTAATTGTTTTAAAACTTTTTTTACATAAAAATTTTTGAATTTGATTGGAGATTTTTTATCTGATAAATATATATATTTTTTGAGATAATATAAATTATCATAATATTTAATAGAATAATTACTTTTTATTTTTTAAATATATCAATTTCACTGATAGAGTTATTAATAGTATCATCATCTCAAAGATAAGTTTGTATTTCATTTACTGTACATAATTATTATTATTTACATCAAATGCTTTATAAATAACAGTTGTTCTATTTTCATTAATTATTTCAATAATTTTATATTTATTATTTAATAATTTATCATTGGAATTCATTTATTTAAATCTTAAATTTATTTAATAATAAATATATAATATGTAATAATTTTGTTTATTTTTTTTTGAACAAATGGGGATTGGGGATTGGGGATTGGGGATTGGGGATTG